>JAXCGZ010001904.1:257500-259250 GCA_037179515.1 Halocaridina rubra
TATCAATAAAATCATGTACTAACTACTACTGGAAATTATAAATATATATGCTAGCTCATGTAGCTGCTACCCCAATACATTGTACGCTATCGGACAAGCAAAACGTTTAATAAGCACAACGTGAACGGCGCACACATGAGTCAGACTGAACGAGGCTTTGTCCGAAACGATGATAGCGGTATCGTATTTTACATGTTGCAATACTGTTAGTATTTATGTTTTTTACTATTTTTTACTGTTTTATTATTCTTAGGCTAAGAAATACGCTGTTTTATCAATAAAATCATGAAACCACTGGAAATATGAATATATATGCTAACTTACGTAGCTGCGACCCCAATACATTATACGCTATTGGACACTATTTCGCATGATGCAATACTGTGAGTTATACTGTACGTACGTATATCTAAATTTATGTTTTTTACTGTTATTATTCATAGGCTGGGAAATAAATTTTTATTATCAATTAGATAGTGAAATATGTTTTTTTCAATAAAAAAAATGAAAATACTGAGAATTTTTATTTTTTTATTTTAATATTTTTGCATATACCCAAAAAATAAAATAATAATTTGCACACAAAAAAAAACGTGGTACAGTGAAAACGCAAACCAAGAAACGCGATCCAGCGGGGGATCACTGTATATATATATATATATATATATATATATATATATATATATATATATATATATATATATATATATATATATATATATATATATATATATATATATATATATATATATATACACAGTGATCCTTCGCTGTATCGCTTTTAATGGCTCGTCTTTTCAGTGTACCGCGATTTTTTTTGGCAATTTTTTTTTTTTTTTTGGTATATGCAAAAATATTAAAATATTGAAATTTTTTTTTTTTTTCAGTATTTGCATTTTTTTTATTGAAAAAAACATATTTTATTATGTAATTGATAAAAAAAAATTTATTTCCCAGCCTACGAATAATAAAACAGTAAAAAATAGTAAAAAGCATAAATTTAGATATACAGTATAATTCACAGTACAGTATCGCATCATGTGAAATAGTGTCCGATTGCGTACAATGTATTGGGGTCGCAGCTTCGTGAGCTAGGATATTTATTTATATTTCCAGTAGTTTCATGATTTTATTGATAAAAAAGCGTATTTCTTAGCCTAAGAATAATAAAACAGTAAAATATAGTAAAAACACAAATACTAACAGTGTTGCACCATGAAAAATACGATACGGGTATCAGCGTTTCGGAAAACGTAAAGGCTCTCACCTACGTGACCTAGTGAATATTAAAATTTTCATTATTTTATTGATAAAACAAGTATTTCCTAGCCTAAGAGTAATAAAACATTAAAAAATAGTAAAACACATAAATTTATATATATAACTCACAGTATTAAATAGTAACAAACATAAATTTAGATATTTAACTCACAGTATTGCATCATGTGAAATAGTGTCCGATAGCGGACAATGTATTGGGGTCGCATCTACGTGAGCTAGCATATATATTAAAATTTCCAGTAGTGTCATGATTTTATTGATAAAAAAACGTATAACTTAGCCTAAGAATAATAAAACAGTAAAAAATAGTAAAAAACATAAATACTAACAGTATTGCAACATGTAAAATACTATACCGCTATCAGCGTTTCGGACTAAGGCTTCCACCATCTTCCATTGTCTCACGTGTGCGCCGTTCACGTTGTGCTTATTAATACGTTTTGCTTGTGATTTCTTTACATGCATATTT
>JAXCGZ010001905.1:0-7500 GCA_037179515.1 Halocaridina rubra
TATATATATATATATATATATATATATATATATATATATATATATATATATATATATATATATATATATATATATATGAGCCATATTCCCCCTTATAAGGGGGGCCCCTTAGTCAGAACAAAAACCCTGGGACGACATGCGACTGAATCGGGCCCATGAATGGCAAGCTTGTCACTCCCTGACTAGCGCACACTGCAACTGACTTTCTGCGGTCCCAGTCTTATGAGGATAGAAAAAAGTTCGTGTATGATTTATTAATCGTAAATAAAGATTAGTTAGATAAAGTAATTTATGCAAAAATAATAATTTGAATAGTTAATTTGTTTTTGTAAAACTAACAATTTTGTGTTGCTAACTCTTAGATTAAAGGAGCACCAAAATAAGATTAAATGTTTTCCTCTGGCAGAACAGATGGTGAAATTCATGAAAGCATTGCTCATAATCAGGGAATAATATATATTGGAAACTTAAATTAGAAATATACATCCTCTCTGATGAATGACTGAATGACTTAATGAATGAATTAATAAATGACTGAATGACTTAATGAATGAATTAATAAATGACTGAATGACTTAATGAATGAATTAATAAATAAGTAAATAAATAAATAAATAAATAAATAAATAAATAAGACATTAATATACTAAAAATATAAATATTTTGATAACTGAAATATGACTAAGTTCATTAGTAAATAAGTAAAGAAAATTAAACATATCATTACATTAATTAATTATTAAATTTGCATTCATTGTTTATTAACCAATAATCAAGAAATAGTTATTTTGCTCTTTTTACTGGGAAATGTTTGTGTTTCCTGTTTGCGTTATTTATGTTATTAAAGAACTATTTCCCAAAATGTAGTCTCCGTGGCAAAATGGTAGCGTCTGCGACTCTGAGGCGGCAGGTCGAGGGTTCGCGCCCCGTCACGGACTGAGGTTAGTAAGGGCATACACTCAGGGTAACGATTACATCTGCCAAAACAAGTCCTTTGTAAGAAGGCAACCGTCCTAGCCCTTAGTAGAAAAAGGGGTTCGTGACGTAAAACTGAATCCAAAGAACTATTTCCCAATAACGAAACGGAGGGTATAGTAGGTATGATGAACAGTATATAATCTATACAGAGAAAGCTTTGGATCGTTAATAATTTATAAACTATTCTTTATAGTTAGTTTGCATTTTAAATTACACTAATCTATCTTTAATACCTTTATATTCCAGATTGATTAGTCTGTCAATTTGGTCAAAATGTTTTTTTTTCTCAGCTTGATTATATTCCAGAGTTACTATTTTCTCTTTTAGTCAAAAATATCAGCATTCAACTTCCTTATATTCCAGACACATTAGACATATCTGATACCAGAAACGACCCCCAGGTCATACCCCAGTTCCTCGTACTGGGACACCACACGAGGCGACATGATTGGGGAGTTGAATTTGAATTCTTTAAAGGGCGGTTTACACGGTCAAACGGTTCGTCGAACGCGGTTCGACAGACAAGTGTTTGAAGTGATGTTCGAACGTGTGAACGGGGTATTTGGTTATCGAGTACGTTCGACAAACGTGTTCGACAACCAAATACCCCGTTCACACGTTCGAACATCACTTATAACACTTGTCTGTCGAACCGCGTTCGACGAACCGTTTGACCGTGTAAACCGCCCTTAACGTGGCACACGGGCGTTCTATTCAATGTATATGAAACCAGCCCCGAGCGTGGGAGGCGATCTCTTTGTACCGTCACTTGAAGAGGAACAGCCCGAACAATGTGCGTTTAGTGGAAATAAAAACAAAAATCTCTGTATATCATGAAGTCTATTATATAATTTCGCAGTAGATGGTCACTTTCGTACAAACAGTTAGGAGAAAAATCTCATGATATCTCTGGTTATATTAGATTGCGTTTGTCTGGTTTAGTCTGGTTAGTTCATTCCTGTGAAGATACGAGTTATTATTTGAAGTTATTACTTTTCATGTTTTGATTGTTTTATAAATTATTATTAAACATTTAAGAAGCCCGTCTGCCAATGTAAACCTGTTCTAGTTGCAGACTGATTATTCCACTTCACAAATATCTTGACTCGTAATATTCTAAGAGTCAACCACTGATGCAGTGATTTATTTATTTATTTATTTTGCTTAACGTATTATGTTTCACTCTGAAACCCCTTTCAAATGGGGTTGGACACAGGTTGGAGCTGGAGAATGAAGGTTCCTTCTTAATGCCCTGTGCTTGATTCGAACGTGGGATTGTCACTTCTTGGTATTACGAACTTGATCTATATATTATAAAAATTTGGGTCTTGTTATGCAGAGGTGAAAACTCTGTATTATCCAGTGTTTGTAATCCTGTAATTTTCATGAATGTTTGTGTTCATAGTTCTGTATAGATTAAGAAAGTTGAATAATTTGATAGCCATTTTGAATATAGATATTGTCATACACTTAGTGTCATATTTGCATTACGAGTTCTGGAACTCATGTAGGCTTTGAAGACTTAGCAATATGTTTATGTAATTGTTTTAACAGTCTATGAATTAATTTTGTTTCTTGTTTTCCTCTACATATTCTCGACTTTTATTATAGCTTGAACACTTCGTAAAATACCTTAAAATACACTTCTTTCTGCTTATCTATGTATTCTAGGTTAAAATTCAGCTAGAAATCTTAATAATCTACTCTTCCCTTCGGATTTTCTCTCTTCAATTGGCACATACCATGGCACTTCTGATTTTTGGCACTGATCTTTTTGGTTTTAAGGGCTAGGATGTAGAGAGAATTCTAATGGCCTCTTTTTTTACTTCTGACTTTTTGCTGTCTTCTCTCTATATCGTCTTATCATTGCACATATGAATTTGAACTGCGTTCCGTTTGCTCTCTTGAATCAATCCCTTTTTCTCAGTTTTCTTTTTTATCTTTTGTCTTCATTGCTTGTAGACATATACAATGGTTGCAGTCGTCCTTGTAAGGGAGGTGGCCTTGTCAAAGCACACGCATTCACCTGAAGCTAATATACATCTATCATTCCTTTTAATTCTTTGGGGATAAAGGTGGGCCACAGGGCCTCGCCGCCATCAATAACTACAAATATAAAACAGTCAGAAAGAAAACTGGAAATCATAGAACAGAGAGAAGGGGTAAAGCCATAGGGAGGGAGTTTGGCCAACAGAGCCTTGTGCCAAACTCTGTCAAAAGTCTTAGAGATATCAAGGGCGATGAAAAAGGATTCTTCATAGTTCCTCAAAGAAGATGACCATACTTGAGTAAGATAGGACAGGAGGTCACCAGTAGATCTTGCCCGAGCGGAAGCCGTACTGGTGATCGGAGATAAGTGAGTAAGATTCAAGGCGTTTTGAGAAGTGAACATTGAGCAAAGTTTCGAAAACTTTAGCAATAGAGGAGGTTAGGGCAATAGGTCGCTAGTTTGAAGGAATAGAGCGATCACCCTTCTTAGGAACACGTTGAACTAGAGCATGCTTCCAAGATGAAGGATAGATACTGGTTGACAGAATGAGGCGAGAAACACAGCAAAACATGGGAGCCAGTTCATCTGCAAGCTCCTTAAGGTACCTTGCATGAATACCATCGGGACCAGATGCCTTGTTCGTCTTTAGCGAGCGAAGAATCTTATGATCTTTGCGTGAAGAAGGGATAAGGGAGGGCATAGGGTTAGAGAGGGGTAAAGACTGAGGGAGAGGTGTGCTGGGATTATTTACCGAAGAGTTGGCAGAAAATGAGAGCCAAAGAGAGTGGCTTTGTTAGTGGAAGAGCAAGCTATAGAACCATCAAAAAGAATGAGAGGGGGAAGTTTAAGTTACCGAAGTCTTGGGAGATGTTTGTGGATAAGTACTAGAAATATTTGTCAGTGGTAGAGGAGTTTAAGGTCATCAACTTTCCTTCTTATAAAGGAAGCCTTAGATCTATGAATCTGAGTAGTACAGCAATTCCTCGCTTCAATAAAAGCAAAGCAAGTTAAATCAGAAGGTGAGGCTCGGTAAGACTGATGTGCCCGATTCCTGGTTTGAATAGCCATGGAGCAGGCACAGTCTAACCAAGGAATAAGGGGAGAAAAACTTTTCGTAGCAGAGAGGATGTACGCCTCCATTCCCGAGGTTATGATCTCGGCAACGTTTAAGGCTACCTGATCTGGGTTGCAAGACAAAAAGCAGTAGTCATCTCATGGGAAGTCAAAGAGGAAGTTATGCAAATCTTCATGTTGTGTATGCTCAAAGTGCCAAATATGGGGATGAGTAGGAGGGATTGGTGGATTGGGGCCAAAAATGGAAGAGAGTGATCATCAGAGAGTGGTCAGATATACCAAGAGGGGAAAGCACAGAATAAGAGTAGTTTGATGGGTTAGAGGTAAGAAATTGGTCAAAAGTTGTGGCTGCATGTTCGTGTCGATCAGGAACACGAGTAGGATGTTTGAGAATTTGCTCTAGATCATGAGTAATAGAGAAAGCAAGGGCCTCACTTCCTCCCACATCAGTGTGAGAAGAATTAATCCACTGACTGTGGTGTACACTGAAGTATCCAATAAAGAACTTCAGCATGTGGGTGTAAAGATATCAAGGACTCGTGGTAAGAGGACAGATATTCATAGAATTACACAAAGTCAGTGGAGTTTGGAGAACAGTAGCAGAAGCAAAGGAATATAGTGGTAGTAGAGAGATAGGTTTTTAACCAGAGAACATCAAAGTCAGGAGATTCAAGGCCCATGAGCCTTGCAATAGGAGTGTTAGTGTTGTAGTAGGCACAGACTCCACCTTTGGAACAGGTTATAGTGAGGAATTTGAAATGAGTCAGTGGAAGCATGGCTAGACAGCTGGATTTCAGATAGGAGGAGGAGGCTAGGGAGGGAAGTACCCAAGTGCTGTTCCATAGACGAAAGATTAGAGTTCAGACCACGAATGTTAGAATAGTGAAGAGTGAAACAAGCAGATTTATTAGGAGGTGTAATGCTAAGGGCAGATCCATTACTACCACTAGGCATGTCTACCCTCAAGCCAGAAGTAGAGTCAACAAGATCCCCTGAGATTCTTAGCACCCTTCTAAGCCGGGTACTGAGGACCATAAGCTATGGACCTTCCATAAATATAGCAAATATAAGGAAAAAAGAGGGCAAAAAGAAACATACGGGGAGTATTGTGACTTGTCAAATGTAATTGGATAGCAAGAGATGTGCAACGAATACGCCAGAATATTCGGTGTAGATGTAGGCATAAGAAAAGAACAGTCCTGAAGGAAGCCTCATCCCGGAGCTGTCTGGACCAGTCCTAGTTGAATCTCTAATACCTTCAGTCGTAGTCTTTCAACGGGCGGCTGGTGCCATGGCCATCCTGCTAAATAATGGCTATAGTAATTGATTAATTGTTGCTTTAATAATGATTGAAGTTCGAGCCTTTGTTTTAATATATGGCAGTATGATATCTATATAGTTTTGTATTATAATTACTAGACAAAGGTGATTAGTTGGTTTATGTTTTTATAGCATGATTGATTTAGTGTAGTGCTTCTATACTTTAAGTCTTGTGGATTTACTTCATTCATAAATATTTGATTAACATTTTAATAGAAATTTGAATGATGTCTTAATTTCAATGGTACAGTTTTATTAATAGGTGTTGATTTGAATTTATATGAATAAAAATATAAGAATTTTTCTTTACTGCAGTAGTCATATTTATATGAATAACAATATAAGAATTTGTCTTTATTACTATATTGAAATTTATATGAATAATAACATAAGACATTGTCTTTATTGCTGTAGTGAAATTTATATGAATAACAATATAAGAATTTGTTTGTATTGCAGTATTACATATAATTGTTTTTTTTATTTGAACTGTTATAAGAATTTGTCTTTATTGCAAAGTATATAGATTACAAGAATGACTTCATTGCTGTATAATGTATGTTTGTTGATTTTAAATCTAGTTATGGTTTTAAAATGTTAAAGTAAATATTGCTCACAATATTTAGTATGCTTCTGTTGAATGCCTAATTGGTAGGTGGATATGGTTGTATTCATAAAGGGCGGGGGTGGGTATGGAATGTGTTGGGTCCCTTGTATAGGTAGTGGGTTGATGAGGTATACATACATACATGCATACATACATACATGCATACACTTAAAAAAACACGTAGTTAAGCTGGAAAAAGTTCAAAGACATGCCACGAAGCTTGTGCCAGAAGTGCGCAATCTCAGCAATGATGAGAGGCTGAGGGAATTAGACTTACCATCTCTCGAAGCTTGGAGAGAGGGTAGATCAACAGTAACAAATTTATTAGAATTTTATTATGAGGTAAGCCGAATCTTACAGGAAAGAGAGGGCTGGGCTGATTGCACATTTCTATACTTCCAGAATGGAGAAGAGTTAGTAGTGGAGATCCACAAGGTTCAGTTTTAGGGCCACTTTTGTTCTTTGAATATGTAAATGACCTACCAGAGTCTGTAAATTAATTCACGAATATGTTTGCAGATGATGCAAAGATTGTGAAGAAAGTAAGAAACGAGAACAATGGTAGAGAACTTCAGGAAGATCCAAATAGTCTGCATGAGTGGTCAGAAAATTGGCTAATGAAATTCAATACTTCAAAATGTAAGGTAATGAGAATGGGTACAAGTGCAAGAAGGCCCAAGCTTAACTACTCGGTGGCAGGAGTGGAACTTCAAGAGATAGAGAATGAGAGAGATCTAGGAGTAAATATACTGGCCGATTTGTCTCCAGAAATGCATATAAATGGCATAGTAAGGGCAGCATATGCTTTCTTAGCAAATGTAAGTGTAGCCTTCAGACACATGGACTAGGAAATGTTCAAAAATACTTTTGTAACATATATGAGGCCAAAGTTTGAATATGCAGCCCCCTTTTGGAATCCGCACTTGACAAAGCACATAGTTAAGCTGGAAAAAGTTCAAAAACATGCCACGAAACTTGTGCCAGAAATGCAAAATCTCAGTTATGATGAGAGGCTGAGGGAATAAAACTTACCATCACTCGAAGCTAGAAGATTGAATTGGGATATGGGGACAGTTTTCAAATTCCTTCATGGTTATGACAGAGAGGATAGGGATTGATATTATGATATGGCTGGCACTAGAACTAGAGGTTATAGTTTGTTGTTGATAATTGGAATTCGCTAAACGAGGAGGTAGTAAATGCTAACTCAATCCATAGCTTTAAGGACAAGTATGATAAGTATCACTAATTACAAAATGGAACCGATCAGGAGACGGGAAGATACGAGCTTGGTGCTCTTTTCCATAAGCACAAATAGGTAATTACAATTAGGTAATTACACACACACAAAGAATCAACTCCTACTACACTGGGAGCTCCCACTAAGCTTCCATAACACAAAAAATAATGCAAATCCGTCACACAACTCCACTCCACCGCCACTTCCCCTTCACACAGAGCGCCAGCCAAAATTCATAACGGCAGCCCGTTCACAGTGTTGCCAACTCCCCTTCATTGTTACCGGATCCAA
>JAXCGZ010001905.1:15000-17500 GCA_037179515.1 Halocaridina rubra
TACGAAAAGACAGCGCGCGCATGCGTGGTCTCATTTGTGACAACCCAGTCCTGGCGTTCAGTTTTCCTGGTCCGCTTGCCGCATTTCTTATTGTTTTAGCATGATATTCTTCTTCTTCTTCTTCTTCTTCTTCTTATTATTATTATTATTATTATTATTATTATTATTATTATTATTATTATTATTGTTATTATAGTATTATTATTATTATTATAGTATCATTATTATTGTTGTTGTTGTTGTTGCTGTTGTTGTTATTGTTGTTTGATGTTAATGTACAGACACGTTTGTTTGAGTGAGCATTAAGAAAAAAAAAAATTTCCTGTCTGCTTTCTATGTACAAAATATAACAATCATTCTTAATATATATCAAGCTCTTTATAGGTAAATGTCTCATATAATTCCTCATTTCTTTCACTGTGTTCTTGATATGATGTGCATTTATTTTTTCCCTCACATCAAAATATGAATTAATCAAATCCATAAATGTGTCAAACAAAATATATGAAATATATTAACATATATGGCCAACATATATTTACTTATATATATATATATATATATATATATATATATATATATATATATATATATATATATATATATATATATATATATATATAAATATATATATATATATATATATATATATATATATATATATATATATATATATATATATATATATATATATATATATATATATATATATATATATATATATATATATATATATATATATATATATATATATATATATATATATATATATATATATATATATATATATATATATATATATAAGTAGCTGAAGTGCCAAATATATAAATCATATATATATATATATATATATATATATATATATATATATATATATATATATATATATATATATATATATATATATATATATATATTCCAAATATTTATTGTTCACTAGGATCAATTCTAACATAATTATATAAATGGAAAAGTAAGGGCAAATATAACTACATTATTAAATGTAAAATATTAAACTTAATATCTTCTCAGTATAAAATAATGAAAATGAACAACCCCCTACGAATGTACGTACGTTCTCCTACGATGGGTAGGGAGCGTCGGGAGCATGGTTGGCCCAGTCGTAACAGTCAAAAATTTAAATTTCCCGTTTTCTATGATGAGACTTACGTTTGCGTATGATCAGTCGTACACTAAATTACGCGTCCAAACTACTCCATACGATTGCAATTACGATCCATAGGAATGCTTACGAGGACGTATGACGCACTTCCGACAGGCATAGGAATGCACCTGTCGGCTAAAAAATCTGCCGGATCTCCAAGGATTGAGCGAAGATTCCGTCGGAATGCGGTCTTCAGAGTCGGGTCGGGAGTTTTGGCTATGTGTGATGCCAGCATAAGTTAGGTGCTTAAATGTATTTTGTAAGACAGGCCTAGATATTGTGGATGACATGTGGTCAAGGCTTGGTATGAATTGTAGACTGTTCATTCGATTTATGTGGATTTTAGGAATGGGAAATGAGCTTGTTAGACTCCTCGTCAGCCATCTTATCAAACATGACCTTGGGGGAAAAGAGAATGGATACATATAACTCGACTTATATCTGTTAGTATTTTAGAACTGAGGAACAGAATATGATATAATCCCGTTGGGCTCCATCTTGTCTGATCAAAATCGTGAAAAAGGAACAGGGATTTGTCGATTAGAATTGGGAACCTAATGTGATATTTCCCTTTGGCCACCATCTTGTGATTTTGAGGTGGGTATCAGAAAAGGAAATATTCACATTCATCCTCAACCCGTTATCTGTCGATATGAAATAAGGTTTGGAAAATATATCTGAAGCCTCCTCCTATTTCTTTCCCTCCACCACTATAGCCTTTTATACAGTTTCGCTTCCTCTTCAACGCGCCCTTACCCTCCCATCGTGAAGCAACAGCCCCAACACAGGTGGGCCAGCACTACTTCAGTAGACCTGTAACTTCTGCTCATGACTCACAATCGGTATGTTTTATGTAATACATATATATATATATATATATATATATATATATATATATATATATATATATATATATATATATATATATATATATATATATATATATAAAACGCACCTCTCGAAATAACGCTAGGCTAGGTTCTCAAAAGACTCGCGTAATAAAGATAGTCTATTTCCGTAATATACACAGGTAAGTTCCACAAGCGTGTATAAACATACTATAAAAAAAAGCTAAGTAAAATACATTTTACAAGAACATGACCAAGCTAAAATTCGTATGTAAGCTAAAAATTAAAAAGTATTGAAGATATACAGATAAGAAAAAATGAAATTAACTCCCTTTATATAAGGTGGACACCAGGTGTGTGGTGGCGTTGATCACAGTATTAAGCCATAACTACTTTCTGACTGGGATTTTCACCCTTAGTGAAGTGACTTTTTCACATAAGTCCTTGTTATACTAGTACAACAATGATTTATGACCTCTCTCTCTCT
>JAXCGZ010001905.1:22500-25000 GCA_037179515.1 Halocaridina rubra
CTTCTAGAAACGATTCCAGCACGCCTGTCCCTCAATCTTTACCCCTCTCTAACCCTATGCTCTCCCTTATCCTATCTTCATGCAAAGTTCATAAGGTTCTTCGCTCGCTAAAGACAAACAAAGCATCTAGTCCTGATGGTATCCTTGCTAGGTTCCTTAAGGAGTATGCAGATGAATTGGTTCCCGTGGTTTGCCATCTTTTTCGCCTCATTCTGTCAACCAGTATCTATCCTTCATCTTGGAAGCATTCTCTAGTTCAACCTGTCCCTAAGAAGTGTGACTGCTCTATTGCTTCAAACTACCGACCTATTGCCTTAACCTCCTCTATTGCTAAAGTTTTCAAATCTTTGCTCAGTGCTCATTTCTTGAGACGCCTTGAATCTGACTTACTTATCTCCAATCACCAGTATGCTTTCCGCTAGGCAAGATCCACTGGTGATCTCCTTTCCTATCTTACTCATGCATGGTCATCTTTTTTGAAGAACTATGGGGAATCCTCTGTCGTAACCCTTGATATCTCTAAGGCTTTTGACAGAGCCTGGCACAAGGCTATGTTGGCCAAACTACCTGCCTATGGTTTTACCCCTTCTTTCTGTTCTCAGATTTCCTGTTTTCTTTCTAGCCGTTTTATATCTGTAATTGTTGATGATGTGACATCTACCCCTTTCTCTGTAACCAGTGGTGTTCCACAGGGCTTTGTTTTATCACCTACTCTGTTCCTTGTCTTCATCAAAGATCTCCTACAATCCCCTTCTTCCTCTCTTCTTTATGGCCTTGCTGATGATTCTACCCTTCACTTTTCCTCTGCCTTTTCTTTACAACCTCTGCTACTCATAATCAGTCTTGTATCACTCTTTTTTGTACTCTCAACTCCGATTTGCAGAGAGTATCTGAGTGGGGCACTCAAAATTTAGTTAAATTCAATGTCTCCAAGACACAATTCCTGGCTATCTCTTTATCTTCGTCTCCTCTTGATAACCCTATTGTCTTCGAAACTAGCGAACTTGACCCTCTTAATTCTAACAACATATTAGTAATCCATATAGCCTCTAACTTGTCTTGGAGGAATCACATATTCCAAATTTCTATATCTTCATCTAAAAAATTGGGGGTTTTGTTTCGTTCTCGTCATTACTTTTCCCTTTACAGTTACTTAAAACATATAAAGGTTTTATCCATCCCTGCTTAGAATATTGCTCAAACATCTAGGGTGCTTCTTCTCATACTTATCTCCCTGATAAGGTTGAATCTAAAGCAGTCAGACTTATAAATGATCCTTCTCTTACTTTTAATCTGGATTCTCTCTTTCTTTTTGTCGTAAGGTATCTTTCCTTTCTCTCTTCTATCGCTACTACTTCCATTGCTGCTCTGATGAGTTGGCGAGTTATATCCCACCTCCACTGCCGAGGCCGCGCAACACTAGCCAAGCGGCCTCATCTCACAGGTACTGTGTGGAGATTTTTAGCTCGTGGATTGGTCGGTGCAGCAACTGCTTCTTCCCATCTACCTCCAGACTCTTGAACTCTCTTCCTCCTTCTGTCTTTCCTAATTCTTATGATCTATCATCCTTCAATAAGTGGCTCTATCGTCATCTCAGAGCCTAGTCCTCCATATCTCTGGGTCCTATGTACTTGGACGGTGTTTTCTGACTTTCGTTCTCCTTTGTGTCCCATTACCTCATCTCTGCCTTGTCCTTAGCCTTTTTCCTTTCCTTTGTCTAGGTTTTTTCTCGTGCCCGGCCTTTATTGATGAGGGCAGTTTTTACCTGTCCCGGTGTCACACTCATAAATAATATATATATATATATATATATATATATATATATATATATATATATATATATATATATATATATATATATATATATATATATATATATATATATATATATATATATATATCCGGTATACGTCACGGACTCCCTTATCACCGGCTGGCGGTTATCTGCGAGTACTGATATGGCATAGTATCCTACGCTGAGTGCATGCCGCTAACCTCATACCGTGACGGCCGCTACCCTCGACCTGACGCCTCATAGTCGGATACGCTACCTACTGAGCCACGGCTATATATATATATATATATATATATATATATATATATATATATATATATATATATATATATATATATATATATATATATATATATACGCGCTCATATATATATATATATATATATATATATATATATATATATATATATATATATATATATATATATATATGTGAAAAATGAATCATATTTTACCCTGACAGGGACCCGCAAATAATAATAATAATAATAATAATAATAATAATAATAATAATAATAATAATAATAATAATAATAATAATAATGAATACTAATATATTAAAATATATTTATAACCTATTAAAAATATTAACTTCAGAGTGCATGTGCTCCTCTGTCAAAAAGTGCCAAGCCCGTGATTTATACAGATAATCTGATGAATTGATATTACAAAGTGCATACGTCTCTATTAGTGATGTTATGAATT
>JAXCGZ010001905.1:30000-52500 GCA_037179515.1 Halocaridina rubra
TAACTGGATACCTTCTCAAGCACAACCCAGTTAGGATCCGAAATATAGCATTGTTTTATAAGTTTTATTTCACTGATGGGCTTCTTTACTATTTAGTGCTGTATGCTAACAGTTTGTACTTATATATATATATATATATATATATATATATATATATATATATATATATATATATATATATATATATATTTAAGCTTACCTAATTGGCTAATCTATGAAAGCAGCAGAAGTCATTAGGTACCATTACACCACAAAGGATTGAACTGATTGTGGAGAGGAGAATTGAACATATCATCGAGAAGGTATTTTCTCTTCATGTTCAGAGATATTCTCTCTCTCTCTCTCTCTCTCTCTCTCTCTCTCTCTCTCTCTATATATATATATATATATATATATATATATATATATATATATATATATATATATATATATATATATATATATATATATATATATATATATTATGTGTGTGTATGTGTATGTGTTCATCTATATATCTAGTTATTTATCTATATATGAACATATTGAAAAAGTTCAAAGACATGCCACGAAACTGGTGCCAGAAATACGCAATCTCAGTTATGATGAGAGGCTGAGGGAATTAGACTCACCATCACTCGAAGTTAGAAGAGTGAGGGGGGATATGGTGACAGTCTTTAAATTCCTTCATGGTTATGATAGAGTGGATAGGGATCGATATTTTGATATGGCTGGCTCTAGAACTAGAGGTCATAGTTTGAAGCTTCCTAAGAAAGCTTCTTTGCAGGATGTAAGGAAATACTTTTTCAGTGTAAGAGTAGTTGATAATTGGAATTCGCTAAGCGAGGAGGTAGTTAATACTATCTCAATCCATAGTTTTAAGGACAGGTATGATAAGTATCACTAAGTATAAAATGGAACCGATCAGGAGACGGGAAGATACGAGCTTTGGGCTCTTTCCCGTAAACACAATTAAGTAATCACACCTTTTGGAATCCGCACTAAAAAAAAGCACGTAGTTAAGCTGGAAAAAGTTCAAAGACATGCTACGAAACTGGTGCCAGAAATATGCAGTCTCACTTATGATGAGAGGCTGAGGAAATCAGACTTACCATCACTCGCAGCTAGAAGATTGAGGGGGGATATGGTGACGATTTTTAAATTAATTCATGGTTATGACAGAGTGGATAGGGATCGATATTTTGATATGGCTGGCACTAGAACCAGAGGTCATATTTTAAAGCTTCGTAAGAAAACTTCTTTGCACGATGTAAGGTAGTACTTGTTTTTAGTGAAAGAGTAGTTGATAATTGGAATTGGCTAAGCAAGGAGGTAGTTAATGCTAACTCAATCTATAGTTTTAAGGACAAGTATGATAAGTATCACTAAGTACAAAATGGAACCGACCAGGAGACGGTAAGTTACGAACTTGGGCTCATTCCCATAAGTACAATTAGACAATTAGGTAATTAAACACACACACACACACACACACACAGATATATATATATATATATATATATATATATATATATATATATATATATATATATATATATATATATATATATATATATATATATATATATATATATATATATGTTTATAACTGTGACACCAGGACGGCCTAAAAAATATAAATCTACTCTCATCGGGCCTGGGCAAGAAGAAAACATAGAGAGAAACAGATATGGGGAGTATTGTGACTTGTCAGATGTGAAAGGATAATAAGACGTGTAACGAATATCCAAGAATATTCGGTGTTGATATAGGCATAAAAAGAGAACCGTAACTGAAGGAACACTGAACATCGAACTATCCTGGACAGTCTTATTGAAGTCCATAAGACCCTTCATCTGTAGTATCACAACGGGCGGTTGGTGCCACAGGCCAACCTACTACATTGCAAATATGACTAATAAGTAAAAATATATGCCGTGATGCTATGCCCAGCAGCAAAAGGAAAAAGAATTGGCTTGGCAGGTACATACATACATAGACACAAGCCTCATTCCCCCTTGTAAGGGGGGCGGCCGAGCCAAGAAACGCGCATCTACCACGATCCACATACACACATCGACCACTCCTCTCAGCTCCTTGGGAATTGAGGGTTGCCATGTCTTCCCCCTTCCACCCTGCTTGGGTCATCCACATGGTAGGTGGGCAAGCATATTCTATAATGAGGCCCGACAGCCGCCGCTGGTTTACCTGCACCGCTTCATTACATGGCAACTCCTCTCACACCCGTCCACCGGAGTTCACTGAGCTAGCGGGGGCGAGAAATCCCTTTGGGCCGCGTCATATATGCACAATCTTCCTCCACTCATTCCTATCTCTTACATGCACTCTTCCCTGTTCCACTGACATTCAACGTGCATTTAGTGCTCTTTTCACGCCATCCATCCATCTCATTCTAGGTCTCCCTCTTGACCTAACTCCAATCACTTCTGCACTCCAAACACTCTTCACTAATCGTTCATCACTCATCATTTCCATGTGTCCAAACCATCTCAACACTTTCCGATCTAACCTATCCGGCAGCTTCATTTCAACACCCGTTCTCTGCTTGACATCCTCATTTTTTACTCTATCTATTCTAGATACACCAATCATACCTTTCAAACACCTCATCTCCATTACATTCAACTTGTTTCTTTCATCCTCTCTTGCATTCCAAGTCTCTGCTCCATACAATGCTGTCGGCACAATCACACCTCCATTATAGCCTTCTCTTTGCATTCATTCCCAAATATCTATTGCTCATTACACATTTCAACCCACCTAGACATTTACTAGCTCCCTTCACTCTGTAATTTACCTCTACAACCATTCGTCCACTCCTTGATACATGTGACCCCAGATACTAAAAACTCTCAACATCTTCAAGCATAAATGGGGAGTTGCTCGGCAGGTACTTCCTACTTAAAAGATCATTGCCGAAGCTAGAGTTCTGGTTTTGATAATTACCTTTTTTTGAATTGTTATCACTCACTTACTCAAATTATTTCTTTTCAATCGAGGTCAGTTTTATTTTATTTCTGCCAAATGTTCCTTTTGTAATAAATAGCCATATATATATATATATATATATATATATATATATATATATATATATATATATATATATATATGTATAAATATATATATATATATATATATATATATATATATATATATATATATATATATATATATATATATATATATATATATATATATATATAGAGAGAGAGAGAGAGAGAGAGAGAGAGAGAGAGAGAGAGAGAGAGAGAGAGAGAGAGAGAGAGAGAGAGAGAGAGAGAGAGAGAGAGAGAGAGAGAGAGAGAGAGTTTTAAGGATTTGGTGGTAAATTTTCTCTTATGTTGTTCTTTATTCATTATTTATATATCAGTTCCATACCATACATTTTACGAAAGTAAATGCATACTCCGTCTTCATATCTTTTTCTATTTGTCTAATAATAAAAATAATAATAATAATAATAATAATAATAATAATAATAATAATAATAATAATAATAATAATAATAATAATAATAATAATAATAATGTGACCACGTTGGCTAAGTGGTAGTGCATGTGAGCCGAGAGGATAATTGACACATGTTAAAACCCACTGCGCAACGTTAGAAGGGGCATCCAGTCTTAATCTCCTTGCTCTAAACTATATGCGGCCACCCCCATTCATGGGGACTAATTGTGACACACAAAGCGGTGCTCACAATAGTAATAGCAGCAACAGTAGTAGTAGTAGTAGTAGCAGTAGTAGTAGTAGTAGTAGTAGTAATTTATGTAATCTTAGCATAGTATCTAAAACAAAATCAGAGTTTGTTGAATAGAATAAATTCTTATCTTCCTTATCATAGCCATGATATCACGTTGTGAGGAGCCGTCTCGTAAGCCATTACCTTTTTAGCGCCAAACTTCCTCTTAGGAATAATGCCTTGGTAAAATGCCATGGCACAAACCACAGACTTTGAAGGACTCAGGGAACGGTTAATACCCTTTTGGCAAACAATGCATGACCTTGGCCACACGTCTATACTAAGACACTAAGGATATGATGTAAATATAAATCCATAAACTGAAAATAAGCATTTTGTCGTATTGAGTTCTATCAATGCATAGGGTACAAATTGATAAAGGCATCTTCCTTTCCTTTCATACATACTGATATAGCGATGACAAACACATATGAAAAAATATAAATAATACATAATAAGAGATATGGGTACACTATGAACTTTGAAATGTAACGGCTGTTTTTGAGTAGCTTGATAGATGATCATTTATGATACTATCAAGATTGAAATTTCTTATATCGTCAAACTTACGTAATACTAAGACAAGTAAATAAAGCCAGACATCTTAATTACTGCATATTGGTAACCTTGAGTTTATATATATATATACACACACACACACACATATTTATGTAACCTATGTGAGGCCTAAACTCGAATATGCAGCCCCCTTTTGGAATCCGCACTTGAAAAAGCACATAGCTAAGCTTGAAAAAGTTCAAAGACATGCCACGAAACTGGTGCCAGAAATACGCAATCTCTGTTATGATGAGAGGCTGAGGGAATTAGACTTACCATCACTCGAAGCTAGAAGAGTAAGGGGGGATATGGTGACAGTCTTTAAATTCCTTCATGGTTATGATAGAGTGGATAGGGATCGATATTTTGATATGGCTGGCTCTAGAACTAGAGGTCATAGTTTGAAGCTTCGTAAGAAAACTTCTTTGCAGGATGTAAGAAAATACTTTTTCAGTGTAAGAGTAGTTGATAATTGGAATTGGCTAAGCGAGGAGGTAGTTAATGCTATCTCAATCCATAGTTTTAAGGACAGGTATGATAAGTATCACTAAGTATAAAATGGAACCGATCAGGAGACGGGAAGATACGAGCTTTGGGCTCTTTCCCGTAAACACAATTAGGTAATCACAATTAGGTAATCACACACACACACACACACACACACACACACACACACACACACACACACACACATATATATATAAATATATATATATATATATATATATATATATATATATATATATATATATATATATATATATATATATATATATATATATATTGAATGTATAATACTCATACACAGGAGCTCAATACAGGTCAGTTTTCACAGAAGACTGAAGTATTACCTACAAAAGAAAGAGATATACTTACTATCACTAACAATATAACCTACTGATATTCTTTAGGACTTATCTAGAGTGGCTGTCACATATAAGTCAGTGTGTGCGCATTTACCCTAAACTGCAGTTCATTCACAGCTTCCAAGATTTGTAATGAGTCTGAGAACTGGAATTACTGTAGTTTTAGTTATATACAATGAGTGTTGACAACTTTGATACATCCTTGGTCAGGAAGTGACTGTGATGGGTTATTTGAGAAAACACTCACACACTAACGTGATAACGATTTTAGTCATGTGACAAGCCTGCTGATGAGATAACTTTACTGGCATTTCTTTCGCCAGGTGTTACCAAGCACAGCCAGCCCATGCTCCTGGAAATCTCAGTCATATCATCTGCTTGAAGCAACGCAGGGTCTGCACTTAGGAGGTTCAATTTTTAGCGCCCTGAGGTGAGTCGCATAGCATTTTTTTTTTTTTGTCCAAAACTATCAGAAATTAAACGGAGTAAAATTTGACTTGTTTCTTGCGGTAGCCTCTGTCAAATCAGAAGGTCAATAAAATGCTTCAAACGCTCATGACTGTAAGAATAATTGGCAGCCATGCAGCACTCCAGTTGCGTTAGTTACCTCAGCATTTTGGAAATTAAATAGTGAGCATAGTGGCTTTTCTCTTGCAGTAGCCCCTGTCAAATTAGCAGGTCAAGTAAGTTCCCCAAACGCTCATGACTTTAACAAGGATAATTTACCACCATACAGCACACCTATTACATTTTTGTGCTGCATTTCCAGGTTAAATCACAAGAGGAAGACTGCGCAACTTTCGAGATGAGTCACATCATGCGAACTGTTGAGAAGAAAGTCTTGTCTGTTGAGCAAGCAGAGGGCAAAGGAGCAAGAGTTCGTCGCAGCATTGGGAGAAAAGAGGTAAAAATAAAATAAAGAAATGTATATCTCAAATGTATTCCCTGTGTGCCGTATGAATCGACAGACTAAAAAGGATATGTGATGATAGCTGGCATTCTTATTTTTTCCTGAATTTTTTTTTCATTGCTACAGAATAACTGATGGAAGTGGTGGTGATGGGCAAGTTATTATAAAACCCTAGTGCGTAAAAGAAAGTATCATATATATATATATATATATATATATATATATATATATATATATATATATATATATATATATATATATATATATATATATATATATTTTTTTTTTTTTTTTCTAAGAGCAGCAAGATGGCCGTAACTGAAATAAAGTGAAGTCACCAGGTCTACATCATACCATGTCAGATCTCACCCCTTTCCTTACTTGTTCTGTAGCAAGAGAAAAATTAACAAAGGTAGGAATAACCAACCCACTGCTCTTCTATCCCTTTTAGTCAGTACTTACAACATGCAGGCAGGTGGATAGAAAGAATATGTCACTCATATTCCCTGTTGTAAGAGGTACTCCTAGAGTGAAGTTCATATTTACGACTATGTACATGTATTTGGTAATTTTGTAAACAAACTCAAACTAGGTTCTTCACATAACCAAATACATAAATAAAAATATTAACTTGAGATATACATACACAGCAATGCCACGTGACAACGTATTCTTCTGCCACACTCAACAATCTGTTCCATGAACGAGGAACGAATTTACGACTATGTATTTGTCAATTTTGTAAATAAATTCAATATAGGTCCTTCACATAACCAAATACATAAAAAAAATAAAGCATTAATTTGATACATATGTACACAACAATGCTGCATGATGAAGTATTCTTCTGCAATTCTCAGCAAACTGTTCCACGAGCAAAATTTGCACATATAAAGCAAACCATGGAGGTTAAAGAACGGATTCATTAATAATATATGGGAGATGCATCATAACCATGAAACTTTGTAAGTTGAGGACCCCCTGTATATATATGACCACATTCTGTAATGGCAGATAAAAATGTACTGATGGAGGGATTGCTAAATTGCCTCTATTATCCTCTTTTGTTCCTCTACATAGGTATGGCAGATACAAGAAACAAACTTTGCTATCTTTTTTGATAATAATGTTTTTGAATCTAAGTTTCTTGAAAGTCTCAATTGGTCAATATCCTCCTATATTTCTGAATTGTCTTCGTAAATCACTGAAGTGCACAGAATAGAACTATGTTAATCAGTAACATCACTCTGTCGTCAAATAGCCTAATACACCAGTCTAAGCCTATATTCAGGATCTGCTAATGCCTTCAAATACTCTGACCGATTAAAAAAGGTTCACATATACGCTGTATTACAATGACTGATTTACTTAACTAGCAGGTGGAATCATAATAAGATTAAGTAATATATTCCTACTAAACTCTTTTTTTTTCCCCATTTC
This sequence comes from Halocaridina rubra, assembly GCA_037179515.1. NCBI lineage: Eukaryota > Metazoa > Arthropoda > Malacostraca > Decapoda > Atyidae > Halocaridina > Halocaridina rubra. Next base: position 37,517 of record JAXCGZ010001905.1, read on the forward strand.
AAATTCTAGTTACGCCATTTGGATCCATTTTTATTGTTGGACGAGTTCATTATACGTCGACCAGGTGGATTTCCAGAACACCCTCACAGGGGTTTTGAAACTGTAACCTATTTGACAAAGGGATCCATAAGACATGAAGATTCTCAAGGAAATGCCTGCACCATACACAAAGGAGATCTTCAGGTACGACTGAAGTATACTATGAAATACAGCAAGCTATTGAAAATGTAATTTCTTGTACAACAAACGTTTCTGCGATGTATTTTACATAGAACAAGTTGTTGTTGCTGTTCCCTAAGCTACCTATCCAAATAGCCCCAAATCCCTAAGGATAACCAATGCCAATCCTGGCCTTTTCCATGCAGCTGTCAGGGTGTGTATGGTGTGTTGATGGCTTATATGGTTGAAAGCACTACACTCTTCCTTAATAAAACTGACTTTATGGGAAGCTGTGTTACACAGGAATAAGTAGGTCCAGGTGGTTTATAATAATACTTACCACTACTATATGCATTTTTCAGTGGTTGACAAATGGAAAAGGAGTGATCCATTCTGAAATGCCAGCTACTGATGGTGAAGCTCATGGCTTGCAACTCTGGGTTAATCTTCCAGCAGCTAAGAAAATGATTGAACCAGGTATTACTCATTCTTGGTTAGTATGATTATTAATCTCCTGAGTTTTAATATTGGCATAGTTTACTCAATATTGCCATGATATTACAAAGAATCATTGGGATTATACCTACTTTGGGGCCACAGATAATTCCCAAATACTTTAATAGTAATTTTTTTTATATTCTTACAGCATATCAAGGCCTCTCAGCATCACAGATTCCAACAGCATCCGTAGTAGGAACTACAGTTAAGGGTGAGTTGCATGAGTAGTAAGAAAAGTTCTTAACTACTGAAGGTATTTCACAAAGCGCATCCAATTTTTAATTCTTATATAAGCACACCAGTCTCTACTGTTATTCTTTTCCGATACACATGGAAAACCATAATCATCAACAGCTGAAAGTGTTGCAGCTGGTGAGACCATTGCATAATTGCAGATTAAAGTTAAAGTTTGCCGGTGTTTCAGTTCCGATATCCATCTGAGATGCTCCTCAGAACGTCAGCCAAGGTAAGCCCCAACCCCCCACTGTGGTGCCCATCCACAGCAAGTAACCTTCCCAGTAAACAGCTTAAACTCTCGGTCCTGAGCGGGAACCGATCTGTCGACCTCGCGAATGCGAGGCCAGCGCGTTACCACTGTACTAGCCAGAAGGCTACATGAGATAAATCTCAGGTTTAAGGAAACCTCTGGAAAGGCAGCCAGAAGGAACAATAAATTGGGAGATAACATCACGAAAACGGAATACAGTATAGTATTATTAGCAAAACCAGTACAAAACTAAAGGTGCTATAATCTGTCCAGTACAGAAAGGTAGGGCCTTCTAAATAGCAGCAATGTCGATGTATTATCACAAATGGGAATAACAGCATGGAGTTCTTAATTTAAAAGATACGGCCAACAAAAGCCTATGGCATAATTCAGACACGTATTGCTAAATTTACTTATAAGGGCAACTGCAACTTTGTCAGATCAATTTATATGAACTTGCAAATTAACTTATTTGAAATTCTAAGGATACTCTTGAATCAACTCTCAGTTTAACAGTTCAACTCAGCTTGATGGAATCTAAATGAAATGGATAAATTGCTACCATAATGCCTTCATATTCCTTCAGTCAAGGTCAACTCAACAGCCAAATATTGTACTGGCTCAGTGAAATCTCACCCATGCTCTACAAGTCAAAAAATAAGCATTCCAATAACCAGTACACAAGACATTCTTTTGTGAAGTTTAACATAACAGCATAAAAAAAGGTTTACATGTCATTACTCTAAAGGTATTTAGAAAAGAATCAACAATTTTTAAATATTTTTTTCTTTTCCAGTTATTGCAGGTGAGAGTATGGGCATCAGCTCTCCTGTAAGAACACATACACCAACTTATTACTTGATATTTGAAATGGATCCAGGTTCAAAGTTTACCCAGTATCTGCCCGAAGACTGGAATGCTTTCATTTATATTTTAGCTGGAACTATTGGAATAGGTTTGTATTTAAATTAATACCCTAGCAACTTTCCATTACTGATGCTCCCAGGAAGAAACAAGAATTCTCTTTTTGGAAATCTTTCACTGCTTGTTATTTACATTGCATATTAATATTTGCTTTGGAGGATACTGAACTACTTCTTGACCTTTCAGGAGACTACGATGACTTGGTAGAGAGTGAAGCACATCATACTCTTGTCCTAAGTAAAGGAGTTGCTGTAAGAATTTTAAATATTGGAATTGAAAAGGCTCATTTTGTTCTTATTGCAGGTATGGTATTTCGAGCATTTATGTGAAATAATGTTTTCCTATAGAAGTATGACTTTTGCTGCTATTAAGAACATGCAGTCCTTGCATTCCTTAGCATAATTTTAATTACTAGTTAACAGTTTCTTGCATTTTTAGCCAATCATCCAAAGTAATGGTCATAATATTTTAGTTAATCTTCAAAAGTAATGGTCACATTCATTTATGGCCATACAAGCTCTGCAGTCATAAAATATTGCTTTGGTACACAAAGGTAGTAACCTCGATCTGTTTATCTTTGTTTTGTCTTATTGGTGCCCGTTCCTAATGAAAGCAGTTTTCTTTTCCCATACCGGTGTCACATAAAAATTCAAACTAGATGGCCAACACATGAAAAATAATAAAAAACAAAAAACAACCTCTGCAACAGAACAATTTTAGATCGTGACAATATTTCTCTAAATCAAGATCTATCTATATATTACCATAATTCAAGGCCTACAATCTTCTTTGTAACAGTGGTTGTCGAGTCAGTGCCTACACTCATTCACAATAAGTCCCACTTACCCTTCCCTTTCAACTTTGTTTCATTCAGTGCTAACACATCCATTTTCCTCTCACAGCCATGGTATTAATCTCCTTCCTTTTACTCTCACCCACTCTACAAAAAGCATTTTATTTTCCTCTCAGTAACAGTAAATTTCATTTTCTTCTTAGTTACCTCTTATGATAAATTAATTATATATGGGATGTCCTTGGGATACATTATCGTAAGGAATAATATTATCCTAAGGAATATACCATAGTTAGAGGTCTCCGTTAAGCTCTTTATACTATTTCAAATATCCATCAATACTCTCCTCCATATACCAAAATCTCCTTTCTTTCGACCACTTCATCTACAATATTTCCCGATTATAAATTTAATGTCTAAACCAGTCGTGTAACCATCTTTGGCTCAATCTCAAATCCTAAGTATACAAAAACAAATCAAAACAGAAGATACTGATTAATCCTTTAACACTGCTACCAATGACAGATATATATTAACAAAAGTGTGTCTTCATAAAAAAGTTTTTCACTCAATAGCTAATATAACACAAAGAAAACAACATAATGCACAGTATATATGTAACATAAATTGCAGAGCAGTGATGCAATCATATTTATACCCAAATCTAATTTAGTTCTATCATTAAAGCTGTGCATGTTGGGGATAGAGAACAGGTAATTGCGGTACTATTGTCCCTCTCATTGTGTTCAGGCTGTGTCTAGTGCTCCTTAATTTGATGAGGTTTGACAGGTGTGGGAAAATGCAACCAACCAAGATGCTATGTGTCTATCTGTAGAAAGAGACTGCAAATCCATCTGTGACCTGTGAAAAAACACACCCCTTCACCAAAAAACCTCCTCAACCCATCCCTCATTTCATAGCATCTTGGGTATGGATGGTGGCAACAGTACCCCCTCCCTCGACACACTGCTTGGGTCACATATTGTATATGAGGCTGATTCATCCCACCACTTCCTATTACAAAATCTCCTTCCTCACCAAACCATCTCAGTCTACAGCAATAAGCAGGAGCGAGTGAATACCTTACATCCTTGTCAACAAATCAAAATCTAGTTACAACCATCCCTATCTCTTGAGCTCTCTCTTTTCTGTTCCACTGACATACCAAATACATCAAATGTTCTTTTCATCCAATCCATTCATTATGTTCTTGGACTTCCTCATAACTCTGATCCAATTACTTTTGCGAGAGAATCTTCACTAGTCATTCCTCACATATACTTTTGACACTGCTCAAACCACATGGGCAGTCTCTGGTTTAGCTACACTGCACAGATAATATATCTACATAACAAATTTCCTTCTTCTCGTAAACATCTGTTGTTCTAATTAGTGCAGAGCTACAGTTTATAAAAAAGCAAAATATTCAATTCCAACTACATGTACCATACCATTAATAACAGTATAAAATATTATTTTCAACACAGGTCAGCCCATAGGCGAACCCGTGGTACAGCAAGGTCCATTTGTTATGAATACACAAGGTGAAATTAAACAGGCGATAAAAGACTTCTATCCGCGGTGAAGCTCAATCTGAAGAACGAACATGAGCATATGACACCATAACGTACCAGTGACATGTTTCACTGTCTGTGATGTGTATTCATTAAGTTATTGTAATATATATGATCTCATTTCATTAGGATAATCTGTACACAGCAATTATAGTAAGAGTACCTGCCGTGCACAACTATCATAACAGAGCAATGTGGATTGGCCATTTCATATATCAGACAATACATCAGATCTTGTAAAGATGAGCAGCCCCCAAATTTTAAATAACCATGTAAATTGTCAGGCTGAGCAGGTTAGTTCTGGTTAGCTTGGGTTAGGTGACTTACCTTGTAAATATCAACAACCCTAGATACTCTGGAGTTACTCTTCTTTACTTGGTCCAATACATTTAATACTGTACTGATAAAACTCAAAGGCAGGAGTACAGTGTGCTCTCTTAATATTTGCTCTCAAGTTGCTGTATTCTTAATATGTACAAAATTTTGCTATCTAGATTTCATGATTATAATTAAAGTCATATAAAGATGGCAGTACCTAGAGTCATTATGCTCTTAGACTTCAATAGTGCCATGGATGTAAAATAGAAATATATCACACGTGAACTTTCAATTTGTACTTTCATAATTATATATATATATATATATATATATATATATATATATATATATATATATATATATATATATATATATATATATATATATATATATATATATATATATATATATATATCCTCAATGTCTATGTACTGTAATTACCAAGACGCATAGTGAAAAATTGTCCTTTTGTTCCACAAGATGATAGGGTTACGGTAAATGAAAAAAGTAAAATAAGTTTATAGAAAATGTGAGGAAATAGAAACGGATTCCTAAAATTAGAGAGCCACATTCGTAAAGAAAGTATAAAGGATGAGGCATTTCTGACTGGTATGCAGATAAAAATGTAACCCTATTATTTTTGTTCATGGAAAGTGATGAGAAAGTTATTGGTAAAAAGAAGTTAATTTTGTTGAGACAAATAAAACACATTTCTCACTGCTTTTACAACTGAATGACTTAATAACTGTGGTGAAATGGACAATTTTTAAAGGATTATGATGGCTGTTAGAACTTGGTTTTATAACTATAAAGGGATGAAAATATAAGTAGCAAGAGCATGAATTCGTTCAGCAATTCCGTTTTATTTTATCCAAATTTATTTTCATGAAAAAGATCTTGCAGTCCTAAAAAAATTTTATTTCATGGGAGGATATTAACCGTTTTATTGTAATTAATGCTTTCTCACTGCAGGGACTCATCATCATACCATTCTGTGTGTCACACTTAGTCAACATTTGAATGGAGGAAGATAAGACATGTTGGAGCTCAAACCCGCATGACTAACTTTCCGGTACACGCACTTTATAATAAAGCAAACTAAGGACTCAGTATAACAATATTTATGGACTCTTTTCCATACATGATGCCGTCTCATAAAGAACACTACAAGATGGCCAAAACCACAACAAAAGAACTGATGAAATGTAACATAAGCTACCCTACTTAATCTTCATGTCTTACAACAAGTTTTTGTGGCAATTAGAGAAATTCAAAGGAAAATCAATAGTTAAATTCCTCAATCCTTTTTAGTTGCCTACTGCATATCAGACTTGCAGTGATAAACATTGTTACATAACAAAACAGTAGAAGCAAATGAATAATCCATCAAATGTTAATCAATAACCAAAAAGATTGTCTACTCCATATAATATCACATGCAATCAGTCATAAGGATTTCTCATAAATTCAGTCTGTATAAATACATAATTTATTTACATAAGCTTCCCTTACAGAGAACTGTGCTCAGAATATATTTTTCTATACTAGAATGACAAAACTGTTGTATTCTTAACAAAGAGAATGAGTGTCATTCTGTTATATAGAGAACTATAACCTACAGTATATCAAACAGCAAATTATAATGCATCTGTACATTCCTAGTGGATGGATTCTTTCATTCCAGATCCTACAGGTCCATGACGTCTTTCCCAAAGCATTCTGTGCTTTTGCTTCATGTAGGCATCTTTTACTGTTCCATAGAATCCCAGATCACCATCTGCAACAATATATGCTCATGAAATGTATATTATTGCATCTATCTCAACAATAGTCAAGCAATCTTCAGTAAAGTATATGAGTTATCTTTGGTTCAATACAAAACCTGCCTAAGCTCAATAGAGCTTCTTCTCCATACACTGCTTTGATTCTCCCACTTCAGAGTATGCTTTCCCTGCATACCTCCTCTCTTATTTTCTATACTAGATTTATCATAGTATAGACATGAACAATATCTTCTTCAAATATGAGGGCTGCCTCCTACCTACATAATTACTGACAATGAGCAGGAGATTCTTGTACAATGAGTACCCCTTATATAGGTGAGTTATCAAAGAGGGAGGGTACATCAGAGCAACAGGTAGACAAATACAGGGGGTCCTCACTTTTCGTCAGGGTTCCGTTCCTAACAGCTGACTTAAACTGGATTTCGACTTAAGTCGGAACACACCTATAATTTGAACCTGGGTTTAAGGAGACTGGGGCAGGCGAGTCTGGAGAGGCAAAAGCACATACAGTACATACTCTATAGAAATAATCTAAGTTCTCATTGCAAGATATAGTAAAACTACACTACATGTACAGTATACTAAATATAAAAATATTAAAGCACTACAGTAATTCAAAACTGTACCATACAATATGTCTTACCTTTACTCTCATATCTCCATTTCAGGAATCAACATGCGAAATTTATTACTACTGCTCTACTTTAGTATCATTAGTTTCACTGTATTATCATCATTAATTTTAGTATTACTACTATTGTTATTATCATTACTATTATTATTATTATCATCATCATTATTATCTGTTCACTCATTAGCTATATTTCTGTTCTCTGTAAGTGTATGTATTACCCTCTTCCTTCTTTGTTCAATTACATGTCTACTTATAAGTGAACTCTTAGTTTTGTAAAAGAATAGCCATTGTAATAAAATGGAAATAAATGTTAGTTTGTTACTTGTGTAGTCGGTTTGCACACTAGAAGGTGCACTGAAAGGGATGGTAATCCCCCTCCCTAATTATTTCTGCTAACACCCTGGGAAACTCTTTTGCTGCTTTCTCATCACCACTAGCTAGCAGCTTCATCATGCATTATTTGGTTATGCAAATTAGCACGACTCTTAAAATGATTAAACTAACACCTACTGGTCACAAACTTTTCACTTTCACTCCCCTTTCCGAGAGTTTTACGATTTCAACTTTAATTTCCATGGTGATGGCTTTTCTTTTCTTCGTAGCACTGCCATCATAACTATGACCGCTACGCTTGGGAGACGTAATATCAGTAACGAGCGAAATGAACAAGAGAGCAGATGAAAACGAGACACAATATGGCTGGTGAGAGTAAACTGAGCTGTGGTTTTTCTTTTTCTTCAAATGCCGCACGACGCCGAATTCTTACACGACGCTCAACAAACTATTTCAAATAAAATTGTATTTATGGCTATGTATCTGGTATTTTTTTTTAAATTCAATATAATCCTTCAATAAAACCAAATATATAAATAAAGCCATTAATTTGGTAAATACGAACACAGCTCTACTGCTAGCTGTGTATTTGTGTGTATTTCGAATAAATTTGTATTTAGAACTATGTGTTTAGTTTTTTAAATTCAATATAATCCTTCAATATAACCAAATATATAAACAAATAAATAAATAAATCCATTAACTTGATAAATACAAATACAGCTGTTTTGCTAGCTGTGTGTTCATGAATAAAATCGAATTTACAGCTTTTTTTTTTAATTCAGTATAATCCTTCAATACAACCAAATATATAAATAAAGACATTAGCCTGAAAAATATGAATACAGCTATGCTGCTAGCTGTGCATTCATCCGCCGCGCTCATAGAGTGTTCAGTGCGCAGTTTGAATTTACAGCACTAGCCAGGCAGGTCGAAAAATTAAGTTATTAATAATTTAAAATCTAAACGACATTCTACGGGGACCCCCTGTATATGCATGACACTTATGCAACATTTCTATGTATATTAGGCGTGTACGTGTTCTAATGTCACCATTAAAGTGGAGATACTGACAGTGAAGTACTGTATGTACATAGTTATTTCCTATCCAATTAGGAGTCGTCAATGCAGATCAATAATCAATTACTGCTCTATCTCTTGCATTCTTCTCAATTACACCACAAATGCTCCTGGCTTCCCTTGCCACATCCATAACCCTCATCTTGAACTTACCTCTCTCCTTCTGCCTTTCATCTCCATCCTCAGCATCTTGCTCCCTACATACCCCTCATTCATCCTCAGCACATGCCCAAATCATCTCATTTTTTGAGTTGAAAACATTTTCAGGGTCTAAAGCTCTTTTTAGAGGAAACACAAGTAAAATCTAAACCCTTACATTTAATGAACCAGTTTTCAGCAGCCTTGTCATAAGCTTCAAATATCTCTGCACATTTTTCTACGTGGTTAGGGCGTTCATACATGATACAGTCTTCTTGACGCTGACGCAGAATATTCAAGACTTCATTATCGACCAACCTGAGAAGACATTTGAAAATCAATAAAAATCACATCTGAACTATCCATTCCAAATATTCATAAAAGTGATATCTACTAAGTATAGACAAAAACAATATTGATTATACAAAGTCAATATTAATGTTTCCGTATATTTTATGAATATTTCAGTATCAAAGAAAAAAGTAATTACAATCAGCAGATACAAGTATCATTAAGACAGGAGTGGACACACAGAGGTCAGAGCAAGGGAATGAAGACTGGATGACCTTTCTAATGTCTAATGGTGGGCTCAATCGTGAATCTCACCTCCCAAGTTGACTGTTCTAGCCACTTTGCGGTTGCTATCCCCTCACTTATTCTTTATAGGGATAGTATAATGCAAAACGCTAAAGATAAATAGTTGTGGATCTTGAGGGGCAGAAATGGCAGTAAATGGGACTAGGTGTTAGAACTGTTTTAGGAACTCTGTGCACACACCAGCATAAAAGAAGTGTGGTAATGGATAGAGATTGAAAAATTAGTAAAAAAGGGAGCTGTGAGTAGAACTTACAAGAGATATATTCTAAAGTTACCCCTCACAGCTAATGAACATTGGAATGTTCATAGACTATTACTTAATCACTTTCATATGAGTATGAATGTAAAAGCATGAAAAAAGAATACAGATGTTCCCCAACTTACAAATTACATTCCGAATGGCCGTTTGTGTGTTGTATTGTTCAAACGTTGATATTTTGCATGTATAGTACCATATTAGGAATACAAGCATTCTTACATCATGTACATAACATAGTTAAGTTGTGTTAGAACATAATACATTTATTTTCTTATCCTAAAGACACATGATACAAGCTTGCAAGTTTCATTAAACTTTGGAGCGATCCATAATTTACTGTATAATAATAGTAGACTGTATAAGAAGTGCAGTTTTCACATACAGTATTTGTATCTTCAGATGTTCATATGTCAGATGTTTGTAAGTCAAGGAGCGTCTGTTATTAAATGAAGAAGTTACAATTTAATGACTTGGTCCAGTGTGTTAGCTATGATACAAGTACACTCATGGAATAGATAATCGCTTACATATTTGTATTAATCATATGATGCTGTTATATAATGTTTTCTGTGTCACTACTTATCCCCATAATGGAGGTGGACACAAAAAGATTGGAGCTGGGGAATTAAGACTGCATGTCCTTTCTAATGCCCCACGTTGGGCTCGATCGCTGGTCTAACACCTTTGGAGTTAGGTAACTGGGGTCCCCATTTATCAAACTATTATGTGCTGATGGACATACAATAGTTACCACATCTGAGTGCAATGATTTAATTCCATACATCTATAAACCAATTAGCTATGCGAAAATATTAGGAATCATTTCGGGAATTATAGATACCACTTCAATCCTATAAAATGAAGCTATAAAAGGTGTTTTTACACTTTCATGGTAAGACTGGTAATGTTCTTGACAAAGAAAGAGTGCTTGAGTTTGTTCGTGATATTGGAACAGGGAATAGAAGAATCAGGTCTTTAATAGTAACTCATTTAAACTAGCTATTTCAACAAGACTGAGATAATAGGAAATGATTAGTAGAATTAATTTGTTTTTGAGCTCATCAAGATATTGGGCAGTCACATACATGGCCAGATAAACTGAGTTCATAACAGGAATCAAAAAAAGTAATTACTTATCACGTCTAAACTGTTCATTAGCTTCAATGAAACAGACAATATCATCGGTGTAGCACTCATCTATAGTTGGAACGCGACGGTATTGACGATGGTACCAATTGTAGTCGGACCGGTTCTTCTCGACAACATTTTCTGAAAGATTAAAATTCTTCCTCAGTGAGTAATCATACACGGAAGAATAAAAAGCTGGTAAATAGCACCTAATATTAATTTCAGATCTCAAACATGCTTGAAAAATATCAATTATCAAATAAATTCAATACAAAATATTCATTAAATTTGAATCTTATTCCCTAAAGTTTGCTCACATAATGATCAAAACGTTGAAAAAAGAAAATGCCACAAAATGATTTGTAAATGGTGCAGTGCATATCTAACTTATAATACAGTACACATATGTCATGGACAGCTAAATAATCATATACAAGAGATATATGTGTGTACTCTTTTGGTTTTGGGTTGAGGATTTGCATTAGAAACAAAAGAAACTTATTAGATTATTCAATACCAAGAGGGAAGCATCTTTTATTATACGTAACGTACAGATACAGTACTGTATTATATATGTCCTCTCTTTTATTACTGTAATTATCATCATTCATCATAATCATTGCTAAATTCATAATATCTATATTACAGTTGTCTGCATAATTTTTGCAGGTTACATATGTGTAAAGGATAAAATGCATATGTGTGATAGCCTTGTTTTATATGCTGTAGGGTATATATTTGACATTTCACATATATTGACTGATTTATGAATGACTGGTCAGAATGTGACCAGAGCTCACGTCGCACACATAAATAGTTTGAACTATGAATACTGTTGTTGTTTCTTGTATGCTATTATATGTTACTATTAATCCCAATTATGGGGGTGGATGCAGACTGTGGTTAGGGAAGAAAGGTTGGATGCCCTTCCTAACATCCCTCAGTGGGCTAGACTGAGGGTTTGTAACTTCCTAATCATAATTTTCTAACTACTGCGCTATCACGGTCCCTAATTTAAACTTATGAATAAAAACCTAAAACTATACTCAATCACACTTCTCATAATAATTAGCCCCAATTACCAGTGCAAAGAATAGAAAGGACTACAGAATAATGGTAATGTTATTTTATAAATCATCATTAAACTACATAACTGCGAAAATGAAGCCACAGGTGTGGTTGGGACAAAATGTAACATGAACAAAAAGACATTCAGATGGAATGCATTCATTCTAGAATAGAGGTGAAGTTGTAAGGTTAGTTTTTCTTTTAGACCTTATGTGGTGTAGTTGGTAGCACCTGGGCATAGTAATTACATATCCCAGGTTTGAGTCCCAGTAGGGGTAAAATATGATTCATGTTTTCACATAAAATAATGTTTTTATTTGATTATTGTTGATCACTAATTAGATTGGGATTTGAATTAAATGCGAAAACAAAGCCACGAGTAAGGTTCGGAGAAACTGTAATATGAACAAAAAGGCATTCAGATAGAATGCGATCATTTCCAGCATAGCACTTGAGCTGTAAGATTGGTTTCTCTTTTATACCTTCTGTGGTGTAGTTGTTAGCACCTTGGCACAGTAATTATGTCCCCTAGGTTTGAGTCCCGGTCGGGATAATATATATAATATATATATATATATATATATATATATATATATATATATATATATATATATATATATATATATATATATAGAACCCCAACAGGTGATATGAAAATACAAAGTATTGAAAATTATCTAAATATCTAAAGCAATAATTTCAATATCACTTCGTGTCTTGAGGGACTGTGAACTTACTTGACCAAAAGTAAGCATTTACCAACACTATATAAAACAAACAAAATCTAAATTTCAATTATCAACTCGTTTCTTAACTGGAGGGTTGAAATAACCATAATTACAATTTAATGATTATTTTATATTTTTTACAAAAGCTCCTGTCTCAATTTGGAGGTGAAAAAATATTTTATTCCTATGGTTATTTGATGCATTTCGAATGAATTTGACCTTGAAAACCTTCGAAAAATATTTGCTAAAGTAAATTAACCTAACCTAACTTTGAAAATAGTATTGTATGACAGATTTCACAGTCACAGTCATTCAACAACGAAAAAGACCATAGGAATAATGTCGTTACTTACTATTTTTAGGTTAGGTTAGGAAACGTTAGGTTAGCATGTATTTTCCGATGGTTTTCAAGGCCATATTCACTCCAAACACATAAAAAACCATGGCAAAAATATAACTTTTACTTCCAAATTCAGACGGGCACAGTTGTAATTTTTTTTTTTTTTTTTGACTAAGGGTGTGAAAATAAATATTTACTAAACGATACTTAGTAAAATGAAAGGTATTAAACTTCGTTTAACGTACCCCTCTCATAACCTACTCGACAAATCAGTGTTGCCAACCACTTCTGAAATGTGCAACGCTGATGTATAAACACCCAAATTCGCACTTTTAAATTATATAAGATTTCAAATTTGAGATTTTTTTTTAATTAGCTTAGATTAGTTTGATTAGGTTATTTAAGTACCCACCGCCGTCCACCAATTGCCGCCCTAACAACAACAAAAATGATTTCCGAGGCAAAATGACGAGATTAATTCATAACACATTGGAATGTTAAAAGGGTGCATAAAACGAATCCTACCCAGAAAAAGTAATAATATGCTTCTAGCTACGGTAGTGTCTCAATATATATATATATATATATATATATATATATATATATATATATATATATATATATATATATATATATATATATATATATATATATATAAAGTACGGGCACGTATACAAAATCCCTTGCCGGCCCTGAATGGTAAATAAAATATAAATCTCTATAACATGGCTAAGTGACCTAGCCTAGAGAGTTAACACCAACTTAACTTCACATTCAAGATAAAAATATATATCATCCTCATTCATAAATATACATGTTAAAGGTACATTAATATTACATAGGAATTGCTTAGAATTATATGGAACAATCCAGCTAACCTCGAAGTTATTTTCGAAACAATAATAATTCTTTTAAGTTAATTTACCTCTAACCCAAGTTGCCGGTTTATCCAGGGTATTCAGAAGGGCATTACAGAATTTGTAAAAGGTATTATTAGCTTCACTGCTCATATTGGCTGAGTAAAAATATTGACCACTGTTTTGGCAAACGATAAATGGCCGACCAGAACAGCTGATTACTGGATATTGTAATACAGTAACGAGGATCAGTATTTACGTTGTATAGTATTAAAATTTGAGTATATTTTTGAGATATGGTGACCAATAACGATAAAAAATGTATCTACTATAAAAATAAACTTTGTTACTCAGCCCATTAAGCTCAATATAAAGTAGGATTTGAGATATTTAAGAGGCAATTCCCTCAAAATTTTGACTTAATATCTTTATGAAGAGGCTTTGCTATCGACAAACACAGCGATGGCTGAAGGTCTGCCTTTTGAACTGTTCTTCATTTTCACAATTCAGATACATGGGAACAATGGACTCAAGTTTATACTGAGGTAATGCAGAAAGAATTACTTTTAAGCTGATAATATATCAAAATTTCAAAAGTAAAAGTAACTATTAGTGTATCATTTTTTCGAATAACTAATGGGCAAAAGTCTATAGTTTATACTGAGATGTTGAGATAAGTCTGTTCATACTGATTATGTTCAAATTATCAAAAGTTAACTTTAGAGAACTATTTTTTTTGTAAACTAGAAAAGTTTAAAGCACAATTCACAAATCATACATATATATATATATATATATATATATATATATATATATATATATATATATATATATATATATATATATATATATATATATATATATATATATATATATATATATATATATATATATATATATATATATATATATATATATATATATATATATATATATATATATATATATATATATATATATATATATATATATATATATATATATATATATATATATATATATATATATATATATATATATATATATATATATATATATATATATATATATATATATATATATATATATATATATATATATATATATATATATATATATATATATATATATATATATATATATATATATATATATATATATATATATATATATATATATATATATATATATATATATATATATATATATATATATATATATATATATATATATATATATATATATATATATATATATATATATATATATATATATATATATATATATATATATATTTATATATATA
>JAXCGZ010001905.1:57500-62500 GCA_037179515.1 Halocaridina rubra
TGGCATTCAGATAGAATGCGTTCATTCCCAGTATAGCAGTTAAAGATGTAAGGTTTGTTTCCCTTTTAGACCTTCTGTGGTGTAGTTGGTAGCGCCTTGGCACAATAATTATGTGTCCTAGGTTCAGATCCCGGTCTGAGTAAAAATTATTTATGTTTTAACTTATGGTAATGTGCTTATTTAATTATTGTTGATACCATATTAGATTGAGACTTGAATTAAATGCAAAAATGAAGCCACGAGTGAGGATGGAGGAAACTGTAATGTGAACAGAGTGGCATTCAGATAGAATGCATTCATTCCTAGTATAGCAGCTAAAACTGTAAGGTTTGTTTCTCTTTAAGACCTTCTGTGGTGTAGCTGGTACCGCCTTGGCACAGTATTTATGTGTCCTAGGTTCAAGTCCAGGTCGGGGTAAAAATTATACAAGTTTTCACATATGGTAATGTGCTTATTTGAATATATTAATGTGTTTGTCTGATAATTATTGATGCCTATATAACATGGGATTTGGATTAAATGAGAAAACGAAGCCTCGAATGAGGTTGGGAGAAGCTGCAATATGTATAAAAAGGCATTCAGAAAGACTGGGTTCATTCCTTGCAAGGCAATTAGCTTTGAGGTTTGATTCTTCCTTGACCTTCAGTGGTGTAGTTAGTGGCGCATTGGCACAGTAATTATGTGTCTTAGGCTCGAGTCCCAGTTCAGGGGTAAAATATGAATCATGCTTGCACATATGTTAGCGTGTTTATTTTATTATATATATATATATATATATATATATATATATATATATATATATATATATATATATATATATATATATATATATATATATACATGCATATGCGCACACACACGCACACATGCGCATATTTATATATATATATATATATATATATATATATATATATATATATATATATATATATAACTATATATATATATATATATATATATATATATATATATATATATATATATATATATATATATATATATATATATATATATATATATATCTCAGTCTTTGCGTTCTATAAAATTCAATTCTTGATATTAGATGTCTGCATTACTTTGTAATTACCTTATTGTGCTTATGGGAAAGAGTCCTATGCTCATAACTCCCCGTCTCCTGGTCGGTTCCATTTTTATGTTCAATGATGCCTACCATATATGTCCTTAAAAATATAAACTGAATTAGTATTAACTACCTCCTCGCTTAGCGAGATCCAATCATCATCTATTTTTACACTAAAAAGTATTTCTTTACATCCTGCAAAGAAGTTTTCTTACCAAACTTCAAACTATGATCTCTAGTTATAGAGCCAGCTATATTATAACATCGATCCCTATCCACTCTGTCAAAAATATGAAGGAACTTAAAAATCGTCACCATATTCCCCCTCATTCTTCTTGCTTTGAAGCATGGTAAGTCTAGGTCCCTCAGCCTCTCCCCAAAACTGAGATTACGTATTTCTGACACCAGTTCCGTAGCATATCACTTATCTTTTTTTTCCAGCTTATTTATATGTTTTTTCCAAGTGCGGATTTCATAAGGGTGCTGCATATTCACGCTATGTGTCATTACCTATCTAAAATTACCTAATTGAGCTTACGGAAAAGAGACCCATGCTTGTAACTTCCCTACTCCTGGTCGGTTCCATTTTGTACTTAGTGATTCTTATCATACTTGTCCTTAAAACTGTTGGTTGAGTTAGCATTATTTACCTCCTCGCTTAGCGAATTCCAACTATCAACTACTCTTACACTATAAAGTACTTCCTTACATCCTGCAAAGAAGTTTTCTTACGAAGCTTCAAACTATGATCTCTATTTCTAGTGCCAGTCATATCAAAATATTGACCCATGTCCACTCTGTCAAAGCCATGAAGGAATTTAAAAATCGTCACCATATCCCATCTCATTCTTCTAGCTTTGAGTGTTGGTAAATCTAATTCCCTCAGCCTCTCATCATAACTGAGATTGCGTATATTTGGCACCAGTTTCGAGGCATGTCTTTGAACTTTTTCCGGCTTAACTACGTGTTTTTTCAATTGTGGATTCCAGAAAGGGGCTGCATATTCAAGTTTTGGCCTCACATAGGTTACATAAATATTTATGAGCATTTCCACGTATGTATGTGTTTATTTGATTATTATAGATGCCTATTTAGCATGGAATTTGGATTAAATGCAAAAACGAAGCTATATAGGCATCAATAATAATAAACTAGACACTTTAACATATGTGAAAACATTAATCATTTATCCCCCTGAAGCATTAGAGGGAATATGGTGACGGTGTGTTTGTGTGTATGTGTGTGTGTGTGTGTGTGTGTGTGTGTGTGTGTGTGTGTGTGTGTGTGTGTGTGTGTGTGTGTGTGTGTGTGTGTTGGTATGTGTGAGTTTTTGTTGTGCACAAGTGCGCTTCAGAACAAACAAACGGATGAATGCACAAATTTTAGTTACCAAAAATATAAATATTGGTTTTGCATATTGAGGGTATAATTTTATGTGCACAGTATGCATGATTTTCAGGGAAAAACAATCACCATAAAGAAAACAAAACTACACTCTGTCCGACCTTGTCATTACATAAAAGCATAAAAGCCTTCCATAGAATAAGATAAGCAGAGATTAGATTAATTCTAAGGTAGACTTTATCCCAAAAAGTTATCATTTTCATTAGATAAAAAAGAAACCCCTTTTCATTTCTACCATATATCTGTAAGTATTGCTGATAATTTTACGGGTCTTACAGGATGACTTTGTAATAAGAGGTTAGGTGTACTTGTACGATCATTTTTGGTACGATTTGAGAATACAGCCATGTAAAAAACGAAGTGTAAAACGTACATACATACATACATACATACATACATACATACATACATACATACATACATACATACATACATACATACATACATACATACATACATACATACATACATACATACATACATACATACATACATACATACATACATACATACTTATACAATTATCTAATTCCTATTGCATGGAGGTGGCCAGGTCGAAGAACATATCACAGCAGAAAGCTGATTCAGTCCATCTCCTCCATCTTATTTCTTTGAGGATAAAGAGTCTTCCTTAACCCCTTTTCTATTACTTTCTTTGCGTCAGTCACAGTGTAAGTGGGTGAATTTTGCAGTAGGGAACGACAGCTGTAGCTGGTTAACCTCTACGGCCGCTTAATAGTGCAAAAGACTTCGTGTTCTCGATATGTAAGAACTGATTTTTGTGGTAAATATTTTTTCTCTCTCAATACATATTTTTCAATTTAAAAGGGGTCGATCTCTTTTGATTGATCTCTTCAGTCTACCTCGGCCATACGCATCAAGCCTCTAATCCCTGTTTTTCTGTCAAATTCTCTTTTAAGCCACCCCACTCCTGCTTGGGACCGGCATTAAGATGGACACTATTGTCCCCTCAGTGGCTATGTATATTGTGAGCAATTATATCATTATTATTTCAGTAATTAGTATTTCTGCCGATATCATAGATATATATATATATATATATATATATATATATATATATATATATATATATATATATATATATATATATATATATATATATATATATATATATATATATATATATATATATATATATATATATATATATATATATATACACATATATATATATATATATATATATATATATATATATATATATATATATATATATATATATATATATATATATATATATATATATATATATATATATATATATATATATATATATATATATTAAACACATATACAAGGTTAAGTAAAACACAATGATTAGTTTACATTACTTTATTTTTTTATTTTTATAAAGTGAATATGTCCAAAGTAGACTCACTATAGTAGGAATGACAAATTTCAGTATTTAAATTAAAATTAAATACCATGAGATTCAATCAGTTCAAGATGAAAAAAAAAATTGTGACGAGACCTTCGAGCTACTGTCTACTAAGAGGAAGAACGTACGATAAGATAAAAAATAATCCCCTCCATTTCCCTTTATCTAAATACGCATCTATATGGTTAGGTCATGGGTCATATTATATTCATTTTAAGAGTAGACGCTGTTGCTTAGAAGACAGAAATATTTTGGGGCTTTGAGTCTCGTATTTCTGTACTTGTCCTAATCAAGGTAAGTGATATAGTGAGGGAAAATCTACAGCATTATTTTGATCAAAATTCATACTGCATATAAGTTTATAAATACATATGCATGGCTCTTGAATTTTTTTTTTTTTACTAATTTGCTTAATCATAGAAGCAGAGATATAAGAACCACTGTGATTTACTATTTTTAATGTCCCTTCAACTCTTGTTTTGCATTTGATTTAAAGTGGAATATATATATTCCAATAACCAATAAAATTATATATATATATATATATATATATATATATATATATATATATATATATATATATATATATATATATATATATATATATATATATATATATATATATATATAAATATATATATATATATGCATATGTATATGTAAATATCTATCTATCTATCTATCTATATATATATATATATATATATATATATATATATATATATATATATATATATATATAATATATATATATATATATATATATATATATATATATATATATATATATATATATATTTTTTTTTTTTTAAGAGAGTGACACAGAGATAGGCAGAAACTGCCCTCATCAATATAGGCCCAGCCACGAGAAAATACCAAGACGAAGGAAAAGAAAAAGGTTAAGGGCAAGGCAGAGATGAGGTAATGTTGCACAAAGGAAAACGACAGACAGAAAAAAACAGTCAAAGTACAGAGGACCCAGTGATATGGAGGAATAGGCTCTGAGATGACGATAGATCTGCTTTTTGGAGGATGAAAGGTCATAAAAATTAGGAAAGATAGAAGGAGGAAGAGTGTTCCAGAGTCTGGAGTGAAGCAGTCGCTGCATCGCCCAAT
>JAXCGZ010001905.1:67500-80000 GCA_037179515.1 Halocaridina rubra
TTGCGAATCACTGTTCTCCCATAGATTCTATGGTGCTAGCTACTGATCAGTGTTACGATATGGTAAATAAAAAAATTCTCATTTTATATATATTCTTGGTAGTTTAACTATGTCTTGACCAATAACTAATTCATAATAACACAATAATAGCCATATATTTCAGAACTTATTATGGACTAGTGTCTTTATAATAAATTGAATATTCACTTGGCAGAAAGAAAAACATCAAACAATACAGAAAAAAAAAATATAATGCAATTCTTATGAGTTTTCTGAGATATATAAATTAAACAAAAATAATTTTTTTTAGATTAACAAACAAGCACAAAAAAATTAAAGAGGAATTATTCATAATAGAATGAACAGTCAGTTGAAATAAGGTGCAAATAAACAAGCAATGTATAAAACAAGCTCCAAGAATGAAACAAAATGTACGAATAAATAAATAAATAAATAAATATATATATATATATATATATATTTTATATATATATATATATATATATATATATATATATATATATATATATATATATATATATATATATATACATATATATATATATATATATATATATATATATATATATATATATATATATATATACTATATATATATATATATATATATACATATATATATATATATATATATATATATATATATATATATATATATATATATATATATATATATATATATGAATATATATATATATATATATATATATATATATATATATATATATATATATATATATATATATATATATATAAAATATATATTTATATATATATATATATATATATATATATATATATATATATATATAATATATAATATATATATATATATATATATATATAAATATATATATTATATATATATATATATATATATATATATATATATATATATATATATATATATATATATATATATATATATATATATATATATATATATATATATATATAAATTGATAAATATATGAATGCATGCATAAACAAATCAAGAAATAGATAAATAAATAATAAATAATAAAAAAACACAAATAAATAAACAAAGAAATATACAAGTAAATAGATAAATACATTTTTATGTAAAGAAACACACCCACTTTATAAGAGCAAAGTTAATATCACAATGAGAACATTTACAAATAGATGTTATGGCACTTTCAGGTTGGTCAGAAAGCCAAAGGCATTTTGGGTGTATTTATGTCGGCCCTCTCGAAGTCCGCTTCCCATATTTGGTTCGAGAGGGGGGAATCTAAAGATCGTAGCAGTACTCTTAAAAGGTATTCAGTAGATTTTATTTGCTGTTCGGTTGTGATCAGGCCTAAAAATATATTAAGATTCCGTCATTATAACATTGATAATGTTGAGGCAATCAATGGTTAAATAAATGAAAATAAAAAAAATCTAATTTGTCCCGGGGACCTGATTTACTTTTTTGTATTTTTAATTAATTGTTTTTATATAAGTAATACCGGTATATAAAAGCTGCATCTAAGATAATATGTAAGTAAATTTGAAAATTTTTAAGTGAACATTAGGCCCGAATTAAGATGAAAAATATATTAGTTGGCCTGGGAGGTCATAGATTTAGCCCATATGTGTTTAAAGAATAAAATACACAAATGAAATATTTTCATTCAGATGAAGTTCTCCCTGTGATTATGAACTGCTACATATTATGGTTAGTGAGGTAGTGCCTGTATGGTTGTTTAATAAAGATGAACACATATTTCCAGGTTGCAAGAGCATGCTCAAAATACAAAACTTCCTCCAATTCTCATCTATCCAGAAGGAGTTTGTGTGAACAATACCGCTTTGTTACAGTTCAAGAAAGGGGCTTTTGAGGTAAGGTACTTAACTGAACAACAGCAACGTGGATTCTGCATTTTATAAAATAATAATGATTACAAAAGTTTTCAATTCACTTTTTAAGCAGCTGTACTTTTATGCTTATTTCTGGTGAGTTTAAGATCCAACAACCACCCCCAGGGTGTATATTACCTATTTCACTGGTATATTTAAATGAAAGTTTTTATGTGTTGAAAGTCTTTTATTTTGTACATTTTCATTATACACTATATACTTTTATGTTTATATGCATAATTAAAGCTAACAAAAAAATAACTACCAAAAGTAAGATATCTAAAATCAGGACTACTCACAATTGGCCACCCACCCTCTTCACTCTTCCTTTACTCCTCCCACCAAGTACAGACTATCTAACAAATAACTGCCAATGTAACCTTCATTATGCATGCAGCAAGCGTTATTTGCTCCTTATGCTGGCGTCACACATAGCCAAAACTCCCGACCCGACTCTTAAGACCGCGTTCCGACGGAATCTTCGCTCAATCCTTGGAGATCCGGCAGATTTTATAGCCGACAGGTGCATTCCTGTGCCTGTCGGAAGTGCGTCGTACGTCCGCGTAAGCAGTCCTATGGATCGTAATTGCAATCGTACGGAGTAGTTTGGACGCGTAATTTAGCGTACGACTGATCGTACGCAAACGTAACACTCATCATAGAAAACGGGAAATTTAAATTTTTGACCGTTACGACTGGGCCGACCATGCTCCCCACGCTCCCGACCCATCGTAGGGGAACGTACACATTCGTAGGGGGTTGTACGCAGTCGGGAGGAATACTGTAATTCCCCCGAAGGAAGGGTATCGTGGCAAGAGAGAATGGTTTAAAGGACGACGTTTGTAACTTTAATTATGTTAGAATTGATCCTAGTGAACAATAAATATATGGAAAATATATATATATATATATATATATATATATATATATATATATATATATATATATATATATATATATATATATATATATATATATATATATATATATATATATATATATATATATATATATATATATATATATATATATATATATATATATATATATATATATATATATATATATATATATATATATATATATATATATATATATATATATATATATATATATATATATATATATATATATATATATATATATATATATATATATATATATATATATATATATATATATATATATATATATATATATATATATATATATATATATATATGGGATATTTGTGAAAGTATAACCCTGATTTATATATTTGGCACTTCAGCTACTTATATATATATAAGTAAATATATGTTGGCCATGTATGTTAATATATTTCTTATATTTTGTTTGACACATTTATGGATTTGATTAATTCATATTTTGATATATTGATTTCACAATATTATATGGGAAATATATGCTTTATTGCATGACCAATATTAATGGTCATATATAAATATATATTATAGTAAAATGATGATATAAGTAATAAACAGGAAATGAACAGAAAATAATAATTTTTAAGATACAAAAATATATACTGTACAAAAATATATAAATTTCATTATGAGAAAATACACAAGTATGGCAAGACATATCCCCATGTAATAATATAAGTGTACTGAAAAAATTGCATATGAGAATATCATGCTAAAACAATAAGAAATGCGGCAAGCGGAGCAGGAAAACTGAACGCCCAGGACTGGGTTGTCAGAAATGAGACCACGCATGCGCGCGCTGTCTCTTCGTACTGCGCTGCCAGACGTATAAGCGAATTTTTAAATTTTTAACGGTTCCAGACCCGGAGGACTGCGTACGCCGGGTAGGATCGATCCTCTGGATCGTACGCGGGCGTACACCTTCTCCTACGCCCGCGTACTATCAAGAAGATCGATCTTACCCGTCGTACGCAGTCTTCTACGACTGATTTGGTCTTCCGAATCACGGAGATTATTGGGTGCAGCAGCCAATTATCGTAGGCCCTCCACGACGGTACAGGACCACCTCGATTTTTGTAAACTACGTAGAACCGTTAGGATTCCGTCGTACGCGGACAAAAAATTACACCCGATTATCGTAATGACGTCATTGCTGCCGGGAGGATTCCGTCTTTAGACGGTTTTAAGAGTCGGGTCGGGAATTTTGGCTATGTGTGACGCCAGCATTAACAGCATGTACATAGTCGCATAGAATAAGAACACTTAAATATAAGTGGCTCATCTTTTTTCAGTTCTCTTAGCTTCGAAGTAACCAATCTAAAGCATCATTACTGTGAACCCTGACTCTCATTTAAATGTGTTATTATTGTTTATTATTATTATTTTTTTTGTAGTTCTCATCATAAATATAATTTTCTTCTCGATTTGTAGATTGACAGCGTTATATATCCCGTGGCAATACGATTTGACCAACGTTATGGTAACGCCTTTTGGTACCAGGATACATTCCTCCAATACATCTTCGACATGATGACATCTTGGGCTATAGTCTACGATATATGGTATTTGCCACCCGTTTATAGAAGAGAGAAAGAATCTGCAATCGCTTTCGCTCAGAGGTAAATAATGGTTGGGGATATTTACTTTTGAAAATTCCTTTGTTACTATCAGTCCGATTATAAAAAAAAATATTTTCTGTCTTTGAGTGAGAGATGTAGGATCATTATATCTGTCCTCATAAAACTCTAGTTCGTTGGGATGTTGCTTTATTGATTGACCCCACACAGCTGTTTCAGTACTCATCGAGAATGCTGACTTGACACGGGGCACTAGTCATGAAACGCCATTGCTTTTTCTCCTTATATTCAAGCTACTTATATGATTATCTTGAACAGTTTTTTGAAAATGTTCTATAGTAATAATGTATGTAAAACTAAAGGAAAAAGTCCCTAAAACCTAAAAATTAATTTTCGTAAAAGAGATAATGACTAAGAAGTAAAAGTAACGTTGACATTTTAGTGAAACAGTGATTCTCTAGCTTTTTGAGAAAGTCTTTCATCAATAATTATAAATTTAACAGAGTCTTGATGATCTTTTATGAAAAAATTAGTGCAAGAACCGAGGGGGAAAAAGTTCTTCCATGAGTAAACGAATTCCGATCAGAAATCTAGTGATCTGTGAAAGGGTCTCACGGGGAATGGATGAGAGAGTAAATCTGCAGAATTCTGATAATAATTAAGTCCTTTTTTTAGATAATCAAATTTCAGTAACTAGTTGCAAATCTTTATTCTTAAAGAAAATGTTAATAATGAGGAAATACCCAAAACTGGTACTAACATAAGATACTGTATATTTTCAGAGTAAAATCTATAATCGCTCACAAAGGTGAATTTGTCGAGCTAGCCTGGGATGGCTTTATTAAAATGGCGGTTTACAAACCAGATGTATGGGAGAAAAAAAGAGACCAGTGGAAAGGGAAGCAACAGCAGGAATTTGCCAGGCATCTGAGTCGTTCTGATGGAGAAGAAGAAAATGAGGATTGAAGACTTTAAGTTAAATAAAGTTCACAGCGTTTCAGTGAAAATAGAGAAATGGAACTTCGAAAAAAAAAATTAATTTCGTTATTTTATGTGTATGCAGAAATATTTTACTTTATTACAGAACAAAAGAAAAATTGGGAATAAATCATTTTCCCCGCATATAAAGTCACTTCAATTAAACTTAAGACTTCCAAGTGTATCTTTGGTAAATCTTGGCAATTTTACTTAGTTCATTGATTATAGAATAAGATTCATTTTCGGTTTCCTGAAGAATAATGATCTGTTTACGAATAATGTTTACATAAGATAGAATAAAATAGTAAATAAATATATGTAAACTCGCAGTTTAGAGGAAAGCATTGCAGGACAGTATTTATTTTCAGATATAAAGTCTTCATCTTAGCATCAATGAATCCTATTAAGATTCAGTTCTAGTAGACGCGCATTCAATGGAATAATAATCGAATTGCTAACTTTTATGTAGAGCTACAGCACAAATTATAGATTAGAATTTGAAACAGAGTCAAAATATCTTGATATGATAGTGCAAGAAGCCTGTGTCTGTGTGGCAACCCCCCCCACATTCAGACGGGGACTAACAGTGGCAATTAAAACGGTAATGAAGAGGACGTGAGAGGAAATGTATCAATCAGATACCTTTAGTGGATTATCAGTCTTTCTCAGTATCTATTGTCTGCATTCCATAACGAGACAGATAGGTGAAGGATTAAAGCTCTTAAAGGCTATCAGTGCAAGTACTTGGAGTACAGTATATTTTAAAGAGGAGGAGGAGGAAGAAGAAGAAGAAGAAGAAGAAGAAGAAGAAGAAGAAGAAGAAGAAGAAGAAGAAGAAGAAGAAGAAGAAGAAGAAGAAGAAGAAGAAGAAGAAGAAGAAGAAGAAGACAATGAAGAAGAAGAAAGAAAGAAAGAAAGAAGAAAGAAGAAGAAAAGAAAGAAACAAATGAAAGAAGAAGAAGAAGAAGAAGAAGAGAAGAAGAAGAAGAAGAAGAAGAAGAGAAGAGAAGAAGAAGAAGAAGAAGAGAAGAAGAAGAAGAAGAAGAAGAAGAAGAAGAAGAAGAAGAAGAAGAAGAAGAAGAAGAAGAAGAAGAAGAAGAAGAAGAAGAAGAAGAAGAAGAAGAAGAAGAAGAAGAAGAAGAAGAAGAAGAAGAAGAAGAAGGAATGTATCAATCAGATACCTTTAGTGGATTATCAGTCTTTCTCAGTATCTATTGTCTGCATTCCATAACGAGACAGATAGGTGAAGGATTAAAGCTCTTAAAGGCTATCAGTGCAAGTACTTGGAGTACAGTATATTTTAAAGAGAAGGAGGAAGAAGAAGAAGAAGAAGAAGAAGAAGAAGAAGAAGAAGAAGAAGAAGAAGAAGAAGAAGAAGAAGAAGAAGAAGAAGAAGAAGAAGAAGAAGACAATGAAGAAGAAGAAGAAGAAGAAGAAGAAGAAGAAGAAGAAGAAGAAGAAGAAGAAGAAGAAGAAGAAGAAGAAGAAGAAGAAGAAGAAGAAGAAGAAGAAGAAGAAGAAGAAGAAGACAATGAAGAAGAAGAAGAAGAAGAAGGAGAAGAAGAAGAAGAAGAAGAAGAAGAAGAAGAAGAAGAAGAAGAAGAAGAAGAAGAAGAAGAAGAAGAAGAAGAAGAAGAAGAAGAAGAAGAAGAAGAAGAAGAAGAAGAAGAAGAAGAAGAAGAAGAAGAAGAAGAAGAAGAAGAAGAAGAAGAGTATATGTAACTATGATTTCTTAGTTTCTTATCTTCTCATTGATAATCTTTTCATCTCAAGTAGGATCATTGTTTTTCGAAAATCATCTCCATACTGCATTATCACCTCCATGGTCTATCATATCAATAAGGTCCTGTAGATTATTTCATATTACATATTTTTCTTCTTTCTTTTTTGTCACCCTTTACTTCATAAAATATTAATTCGTAATTTTTTGATAATGATAAGGGGTAGACACTGACAAATGAGTGATGCATAGGCTTCTCCATGACGTGCACAATGCAGACACATATTGCTACATACTCAAAGAAAATTTGCCAATAAAGTCCTGCATTGCTCTCAAAAGTTGGATAAAATTTATGTTGGAAAAAGATGGGATTTCTTCCTCTTGCTTAAAGCCAAAAGCTCTGAAGGAGGCAACATTTTAATACCGATAATGTCTGTTCATTGCACATGAGAGTGGAATCCTACTCGTACAAGGGATGCAATAAAGTAAAAGTTAGAGAGAATTTGAGAAAGAGAATTGTTTTCATGCTCATTAACACTTCTTACCATTACCTCATTGCATTAAACGTGTAGTTACTTTTTGGTTTTGAAGTTTACATACAGTCAGTTAAGGGCGGTTTACACGGTCAAACGGTTTGTCGAACGCGGTTCGACAGACAAGTGTTTGAAGTAATGTTCGAACGTGTGAACGGGGTATTTGGTTGTCGAACGCGTTCGACAAACGTGTTCGACAACCAAATACCCCGTTCACACGTTCGAACATCACTTCAAACACTTGTCTGTCGAACAGCGTTCGACGAACCGTTTGACCATGTAAACCGCCCTTTAGATATTCCATAGGTTGAAGTGATCCATTTTTAGTATAATATAGTTAGCACTTTTATAAATACAAGAAAATTAGCTATAATGTAGCAAAGGCCACAGACTGTTTTCGTTTTAAGGTCATTAAAGAGAACCATAGTAATAGGAAATTACCAGAGTTTTTTCCACAATAATGTAGATACAGTGGCATGCATTTGATGATGTAAGAAGTCTGGAAAACAAAAATTACATTTCATATAACAAGCAAATTATGTATGCTCTTTACTGAACAACCTTCATTATATTTATTTTGAACGGTTTAATAAAACAAATATTTATAAGAAGCTCGTCTTCCTTATTGTCCATTATACAGGCATTTTCACACAGGTTTGGAGAGATGAATATATATATATATATATATATATATATATATATATATATATATATATATATATATATATATATATATATATATATATATATATATATATATATATATATATATATGTGTGTGATTACCTAATTGTGATTACCTAATTGTGTTTACGGGAAAGAGCCCAAAGCTCGTATATTCCCGTCTCCTGATCGGTTCCATTTTATACTTAGTGATACATATCATACCTGTCCTTAAAACTATGGATTGAGAGAGCATTAACTACCTCCTCGCTTAGCCAATTCCAATTATCAACTACTCTTACACTGAAAAAGTATTTCCTTACATCCTGCAAACAAGTTTTCTTACGAAGCTTCAAACTATGACCTCTAGTTCTAGAGCCAGCCATATCAAAATATCGATCCCTATCCACTCTATCATAACCATGAAGGAATTTAAAGACTCTCACCATATCCCCCCTCACTCTTCTAGCTTCGAGTGATGGTAAGTCTAATTCCATCAGCTTCTCATCATAACTGAGATTGCGTATTTCTGGCACCAGTTTCGTGGTATGTCTTTGAACTTTTTCAAGCTTAGCTATGTGCTTTTTTCAAGTGCGGATTCCAAAAGGGGGCTGCATATTCGAGTTTTGACCTCACATAGGTTACATAAATATTTCTGAACATTTCCTTGTCCATGTGCCTGAAGGCTACCCTTACATTTGATAAGAATGCATATGCTGCCCTTACTATGCCATTTATATGTATTTCTGGAGACAAATCTGCCAGTATGTTTACTCCTAGATCTCTCTCATTTTCTGTCTCTTGAAGTTGTACTCCAGCCACCGAGTAGTCAAGCTTGGGCCTTCTTGCACTTGTACCCATTCTCATTACCTTACATTTTGAAGTATTGAATTTGATTAGCCACTTTTCTGACCACTCATGCAGATTATTTAGATCCTCCTGAAGTTCTCTACCATTGTTCTCGTTTTTTACTTTCTTCACAATCTTTGCATCATCTGCAAACATATTCATGAATGAATTTACAGACTCTGGTAGGTCATTTACATATACAAGGAACAAAAGTGGCCCTAAAACTGAATCCTGTGGAACTCCACTACTAACTCTTCACCATTCAGACACTGGGTGTCTTACTCTAACCCTCTGTTCCCTTCCTTCTAAGTAAGTTTTTATCCATTCCAAAACATTTCCACCTATTCTAGCCATTGATTGCAGCTTCCTAATAAGTCTCCCATGTGGAACAGTGTCAAACGCTTTCTGGAAGTCTAGGAATATGCAATCGGCCCAGCCCTCTCTTTCCTGTAAGATTTGGCTTACCTCATCATAAAATTCTAATAAGTTTGTTACTGTTGATCTACCTTCTCTGAAGCCATGTTGCCTCACTCTGTGTGTGTGTGTGTGTGTGTGTGTGTGTGTGTGTGTGTGTCTAAACACACACATATTCATAAATCTGTCTGCGTGTATATGTGTTTGCGTCCGTCGATCCTCATCGTACTTTGTCTAAGCGTATGATTTCTCACGTTGAAAACGTTGATGGTAGAGAGGTGGATGTGTATAATCTCTTAACCTCTGCGAACTCAGTAATTTGTTATCTATGGAGAGGAAATGTTAAGCTTAACAGCTTATGCATCATCAACAAGTCATGAGATCAGGAATGGAATGTGCTTACAGAAGAAATGACATATGCACGGAAGAGGTTTGTATTTCTTTAATTAATTGATACAAAAGTTGAATTATTTGAAGAGAAAATAATATTGTAAGCAGTAACGAAAAGAATTAGCTTAAAAACTGTTCTCATTTCATATTAAGAAAACAATGTATGGGCATGTGTGTAAATGTATGTGTGTGTGTGTGTGTGCATGTGTGTGTGTGTGCTAATACTGTGCTCGTGACGTGTTTGTGTGAGTTGTATTGTTCATCAGAAATATGTGAGTCGGTGTTTGTGTCAATATGTAAGTTGAATAGCGTTTTAGATAAATGTGTTCCTATGTGTGTACGCGTATATGTGTGTGTATGTGTGTGATTACCTAATTGTGTTTACGGGAAAGAGCCCAAAGCTCGTGTGTGTGTGTGTGTGTGTGTGTGTGTGTGTGTGTGTGTGTGTGTGTGTGTGTGTGTGTGTGCGCGCGCGCGCGTGTGTGTGATTACCTAATTGTGATTACCTAATTGTGTTTACGGGAAAGAGCCCAAAGCTCGTATCTTCCCGTCTCCTGATCGGTTCCATTTTTAGACTTAGTGATACTTATCATACCTGTCCTTAAAACTATGGATTGAGGTAGCATTAACTACCTCCTCGCTTAGCGAATTCCAATTATCAACTACTCTTACACTGAAAAAGTATTTCCTTACATCCTGCAAACAAGTTTTCTTCCGAAGCTTCAAACTATGACCTCTAGTTCTAGAGCCAGCCATATCGAAATATCGATCCCTATCCACTCTATCATAACCATGAAGGAATTTAAAGACTCTCACCATATCCCCCCTTACTCTTCTAGCTTCGAGTGATGGCAAGTCTAATTCCCTCAGCCTCTCATCATAACCGAGATTGCGTATTTCTGGCACCAGTTTTGTGGCATGTCTTTGAACTTTTTCAAGCTTAGCTATGTGCTTTTTCAAGTGCGGATTCCAAAAGGGGGCTGCATATTCGAGTTTTGGCCTCACATAGGTTACATAAATATTTCTGAACATTTCCTTGTCCATGTGCCTGAAGGCTACCCTTACATTTGATAAGAATGCATATGCTGCCCTTACTACGCCATTTATATGTATTTCTGGAGACAAATCTGCCAATATGTTTACTCCTAGATCTCTCTCATTTTCTGTCTCCTGAAGTTGTACTCCAGCCACCGAGTAGTCAAGCTTGGGCCTTCTTGCACTTGTACCCATTCTCATTACCTTACATTTTGAGGTATTGAATTTCATTAGCCACTTTTCTGACCACTCATGCAGATTATTTAGATCCTCCTGAAGTTCTCTACCATTGTGTGTGTGTGTGTGTGTGTGTGTGTGTGTCTGTGTGTGTCTGTGCAGGTGTGTGTGTTAGAAAGAGAGAGAGAGAGAGAGAGAGAGAGAGAGAGAGAGAGAGAGAGAGAGAGAGAGAGAGAGAGAGAGAGAGAGAGAGAGAGAGAGAGAGAGAGAGAGAGAGAGAGAGAGAGAGAGAGAGAGAGAGAGAGAGAGAGAGAGAGAGAGAGAGAGAGAGAGAGAGAGAGAGAGAGAGAGAGATTGATCACATGTTTACCTGTGGATTATAGTGTGATAATAACATGTTATATCGAGTGTCAGAATCATGTTGAAATTTAGAGATAATTCTCTCGTCTTATCTTTTTATCATGTCTGTGGACGGTGGTGTTAGTTGTGACTGGACTGTAGAATACAGTTGAAAGCTATCACATAATAGTTTTACTTGAGAACGCATACTATTTAAGAAAAAAAGCTAACTAACCAACCAACTAACTTATAATTAACTAACTAACTAATTAACTAACTAACTAAGTAACTAAGTAACTAACTAACTAACTAACTAACTAACTAACTAACTAACTAACTAACTAACTAACTAACTAACTAACTAATTAACTAACTAACTAACTAACTATGTAACTAGCTAACTAACTAATTAACTAACTTAATAACTAACTTACTAACTAACAAACTAACTAACTCACTAACTAATTAACTAACTTACTAACTAACTAACTAACTAATTAACTAACTAACTAGCTAACTAACTAACTAACTAACTAACTAACTAACTAACTAACTAACTAACTAACTAACTAACTAACTAACTAACTAACTAACTAACTTACTAACTAACAAACAAACAAACAAACAAACAAACAAACTAACTAACTAACTAACTAACTAACTAACTAACTAACTAATTAACTAACTAACTAACTAACTAACTAACTAACTAACTAACTAACTAACTAACTAACTAACTAACTAACTAACTAACTAACTAACTAACTAAATAAATAAATAAATCTATCTATGTTGCATATATTTAAAATAATCACAATTTCATAGTAGAATGGGTGGCTTAGTCAAGGAGCACACCCATTCTAGGACTTTAGTTGGGCTTTTCTCAGTCCCCTCAATCCGCTCTATCTAGTCGTCTTGTAACACAGGCGGGTAAACTCAGAAGAAAATAGATATTTTTGTTTGAGTGTGATACCAGAAGGGGTAAAAAAAAAAAAAAAAACTGCCCCCATGGGGT
>JAXCGZ010001905.1:82500-102500 GCA_037179515.1 Halocaridina rubra
AGAAAATGGAACCGATCAGGAGACGGGAAGATACGAGCTTTGGGCTCTTTCCCGTAAACACAATTATGTAATTACTATTGGGTAATTACACGCACACACACACACACACACACACACACACACACACACACACACACACACACACACATATATATATATATATATATATATATATATATATATATATATATATATTTATATATATGCACACACACACAAACACACACACACGCACACATATATATATAATATATATATATATATATATATATATATATATATATATATATATATATATATATATATATATATATATATATATATACATATAGATAGATAGATAGATATAAATATAGATATATAAATAAATTTTTGAATAAATAAAAAAATATTAATAAATAAGAAAATAAATAATTAAATTGATAAATATATGAATGTATGAATAAAAAAATATAGTTAGACAAAATATCGTAGATCCACAGTAAATATCTACAAATTCTCTATAAGTTTTTCCTATAGTAATAATGTCAATGCATTATCCTTCCACTGTCAAAACACTAAAATGGGTTTAATTCTGATTATATAATTTTAATCATTGTATTTCTGATATTAAGTCTTCTCTGACCCGTTCGAGTCCACTCCCGATCGCATGGGTATCAAAAATGACAGAAAACGACAAACAAACAAAACAAATCAAAACAAACAAACAAACACTAAAAGGAAAAGAAAGATCAAGTACAACAGATGAAAAAGCCATGAAACCTACATGTGGGATCCAACATGGCCGACAACGGGAGGGATAATGAATGAATGAATGAATAAATAAATGAATGAATGAATGAATGAATGAATGAATGAATGAATGAATGAAAGAATGAGTAAATGAATGAATGAATTGATATGAGAGATGAATAACTGTCAATTCACATATCAACAAATTTCTCTCCTCATTTGTTCATTTAATGTAATTCTTGTAAAGCATTTAGCATTATCAGTCTAATGGCACCAACCACTCGATGCGATACTACAATTGAAATTCTTATTGTCCTAAATAGGTGTGACCAGGACATCTCGATGTTAAGTCTTCTTTTAGTTACGTTTCTTTCCCTATGTCTATATCTGCACCGAATTATTCTGGCGTATTGGTTACATATCTCTTTTTATCCCTTCACATCTGAAAAGTCTCATCAAACCCCATCTTCTTTTTCTTCTTTGCTTTCTTTGTCTTTACATTGGTGTTCTGGTCCCATGAAAGCAATATCCTTCTCCCGTTCCCGTGTCAAGCTCTTAAATATAGAAAGGTCACGTCTTAGGTTACATAGCCATAAAGGCTATTTTATGAGCTTATACTTCTCTTAAATACAGACACGCCTCCTGAGGAGACAATCAGAGCAAGTCGCTGCCGGTTCAGATCATGTATAAATGCTGAGGATTGGTATCAGAAAAGACATCCAGCTGTAAATCTTTAAACTAAATGTCAACACTAACCTCTAATTGGTTCGTGAAATACACTGATCCTATAAAAACAATGGAGTGAGATGAAAAGAAAATGTATTAGTGGAGCTTTACTTTCATCGATTTCTCTAAACATTTTTCAATTTTCAATCATGACTTTGTTTGTTATATGACTTAAAGGTATCATGAAAAAAAAAAATATTAGGCATAGCTTCATTCATCTATCAATCTCTAATTGTAAGCATTAGCGGGTAACCTATTTGTATTCATGAAATGTACTTTTACGTATATCACGACTAATATTTATTTCGCTTTCTTTTAATTACCTCTAGTTAATAGTACTACCATATATACTGAATCAAATACCATATTACATAATATACGCCATCAGTAGTGATATAAATAATAAAAACTATGCCTTTATATATTGTTTATTAAACAGACAACAATAATCATAGTGTATCTGCATAGTAACTTTCTTATATTACGCCAGAGACGCATTATCATGATTAATATCACATATAATCCATATGATTTTCGTGGTACGGATACCGTGAAGCCTGCATGTTAAGCTCACATCACATAACTATAAAGTACTTCGCATGAAATGATCATGTTCAGAGCGTGGTTTTCATATGATAAACTCGGATGCAAAGAGTTGTGTTTCATAATCTCAACAGACAGACATACAGACAGACAGAGTGAAGTGCATTGATCACGATCACAATAGCAAATATATTAGTAGCATGACCAATTCAAAAGTTTTTCTTTGAAAGTTAATCAGTAATGGGAATTGATGTATTAGCTTCTCTCACTTTTTACTATTCTAACATTCGTGGCCTGAACTCTAATCTTTCTTCTGTGGAACAGCACTTGAGCACTTCCCTCCCTAACCTCCTCATTCTCTCTAAACCCTAACCTTATAGCCATGCTTCCACTGACCCATTTCAAATCTCTCACTATAACCTGTATGCTCGTTTTTGTTTCAAAAGTGGGGCCTGTGCCTACTGCAACACTAACACTCCTATTGCAAGGCTCATGGACCTTGAATCTCCTGACTTTGATGTTCTCTGGTTAAAAATCTATATTTCCTCTACTACTACATTCCTTTGCTTCTGCTACTGTTCTCCAAACTCCACCGAGCTTGTGTATTTTTTTGAATATCTGTTCTCTTCCCATGAGTCCTTGCTATCTTCTCACCCACAGACTGATTATCTTCATATTGGAGACTTCAATGTACACAACAGTGAATGGCTTAATTCTTCTCACACTGATGTGGGAGAAAGTGAGTCCCTTGCTTTCTCTAATACTCACGATCTGGAACAATTATCAAACATCCTATTCGTGTTCCCGATCGACACGAACATGCAGCCAACACTCTTGACCTATTTTCTACTTCTAACCCTTCTAAGTCTTATTCTGTGTTTTCCCCTCTTGGTAAATCTGACCACTCTGTGATCTCAATCTCTTCCATTTTGGCTCCCCCTCCACATCCTTTCTACTCTGCGCCACCTTAAGCACTTTGAGCGTACCCAACGTGAAGATTTTACGTAACTTCCTCTTTGACTTCCCTTGGAATGACTACTGCTTTCGGTTCCGCAACCGGGATGAAGGCATACTTCCCCTCCTCTATGAAAACTTTTTCTCCCTCTAAACCTTTGTTTGACTGTGCCTGCTCCATGGCTATTCAAGTCAGGAATCGGCCACACCGGTCGTACCAAGCCTTTCCTTCTGATTTAACTTTCTCTGCTTTTATTGTAGTTAGGAATTGCTGTACTGCTCAGATTCGGTCTAAGTCTTACTTTATAAGAAGGAAAGTTGATGACCTTTATTAAACTTCCACTGACAAATGTTTCTGGTCCCTACCCAAAAACTTCTTCAAAAACTTCTGTAACTCAAGCTTTCTCCCTTTTATTCGTTCTGATGGCTCCATGCCTTGCTCTCCCACTGACAAAGTCACTCTCTTTGGCTCTTATTTTTCCGCCAACTCTTCCGAAAGCGATTCCAGCTCACCTGTCCCTCAATCTTTACCCCTCTCTAACCCTATGCCTTCCCTTATCCTTTCTTTACGCAAAGCTAATAAGATTCTTCACTTGCTAAAGATGAACAAGGCCTCTGGTCCAGATGATATCTCTGCAAGGTTCCTTAAGAAGTTTGCAAATGAACTGGCTCTTGTGCTTTGCCGTCTATTTTGCCTCATACTCTCAACTACTGTTTTGTTTTATTACAAGATAAGTATGAGATTGCTATATTGGAGGTTTTGTTAACTATTGCCGTCATACTTTAATTTATGTGAAATGTATATTAAACTGCCTGCCAAGGAGCTCTTGCTCAGCAGGCTAGTGCCTCTGAATATAATGTACATATTTATTCCTGTATGTATGCTGAATATTTGGCAATAAAATCTATGACTATGACTATGACTAACCATTATATATCCTTCATTTTGGAAGCATGCTCTAGAGCAACCTGTTCCTATGAAGGGTGACTGCTCTATTCATTAAAGCTACCGACCTATTTATAAATAAAAATAAGTACATTATCAATTGAGTGAGTGTGTGTATGCGTGCGTGTGTGTGTGTGTGTGTGTGTGTGTGTGTGTGTGTGTGTGTGTGTGAGAGAGAGAGAGAGAGAGAGAGAGAGAGAGAGAGAGAGAGAGAGAGAGAGAGAGAGAGAGAGAGAGAGAGAGAACGTATAGCAAGTGTTTTTTTAATATGACTTTCTTATCATTTTCTTCATAACAATTCGTAAATAAAGATAAGTAGATAGATATATAAATATAGTAGGTTGGCCCATGGCAGCAATCGCCTGTTGTGATATTACAGCGGAAGGGTCTTTTGGACTTGGATAGGGCCTGTCCAGGACAGTTCGATATTAAGTCTCCCTTCCGTTACAGTTCTTTTTCTATGCCTACATCAACACCGAATATTCTTGGAGATTTGTTACACATCTCTTATTATCCCTTCACATCTGACAAGTTACAACACACCCCATCTCTGTTTACTTGTAAATATAATGATAGATTATCTGTCGTACATATAAATGCACAATCCCTGTTATCCCATATACTAGAAATTGAACATATGCTTGTACAAGAAAATATCGATGTTCTTTGCATTAGCGAATCATGGCTGTATCCGTCAATTAATAATGCATTTATTAATATTCCTTCATATAATATTTATCGCTATGACAGTGGTAGAGGTGGAGGTGTATGTTTATATGTTAAAAATTATTTGAAGGCCACTGAACTAAATCTTGAAACTGAGAAGCACGAAGGAGTGGAAGATAAATGGATCTCTGTCCAACATAAAAAGTTTCCTTCTATTATCATAGGCTGCGTGTACCGCCACCCCAAAGCCCCGGTAACCTCTTTTAGCTATATTTTGGACGTTTTTAAGGAGATAATTTAAAAAAAACAAACCAGTTTTTATATATGGCGATTTTAATGATGATCAACTAAAAAGAGAAAATAAAATGAGTAGACTTATTAAGAATTTAAATCTAGAACAGATTATAAATAAACCAACTAGAATCACTCCCACTTCAGTTTCCCAAATCGATCTAGTAATAACAAACTCCAAACATATGATAACTAAGTGTGACGTAATGCCAAGCCCTATAGCAGACCACGAGGAAATTGTAACGTCCCTAAATATTCGCAAACCAAAGAGACAACCAATCTTTAAAACATTCAGATGCTTAAGAAATTATTCACAAGAATTACTTTGTAGTTTACTTATGAATGAAGTACATAAATGAAATGAAATTCTATATACCGATAATATAAATAAACAAGTAAGAATTTTAACCAGTGTCTTATCATCATGTATAGATCGATGTGCACCACTCGTGACAAGAGAAATATTTCGTCCCCCCGCTCCTCGGATAACAGATGACATAAAAAACATTATGAAAGAAAGAGACAAACTACAAAATGAAGTAAAACTACAAAGAGATAATATCCCTTTAAGAGAAAAGTTTACAGAACATAAGAAACAAGCAAAATCATTATTAAGTAACAGTAAGAAACAGTATTACAAAAATGAATTTCAAAACGCTAAAGGCAATATCTCTGATACATGGAAAATCGCTAAAACCATGCTTTCCAATAATTGTAATAAAAGTAGTAACATATCAATTATACCCGATGAGGTAGATGTAAGTGCTAAAGCAGAAGAGTTCAATAATTTTTTCGCTGAAGTGGGGAAAAAAAACTTTGAAAAAACAAAAAAAAGAAATAATAAATGAAATCAATAATAGTAATAGTAATGGTGGTAATACTAATGATGATGGTAGTAGTAATAATAATAGAAATGTTGATAATGGTGTAAATAATAATGATGGTGGTAGTAATGGTAATGATAATAGTGATGATGGTAGTAATAATAATAATAATGCTAATCTTGAAGAACATTGTGCATTCAATGGAAGTAATGATGTCTTTAACCCTACTACAGTAGATTGTAATACAGTAATCTTAGTAAGAAAAAATCTGAAAGACTCTAATGCATATGGATCAGATGGAATTTGTTTTCGTTTTATTAGAGATTCATTATTTGTAATAGCATATTATCTGACGGTAATAATCAATACTTCCATAGTTACCAATATTTACCCAGATTTATGGAAAAATCCCCATGTAATTCCTGGTTTTAAAAATGGAAATCCTGACGACGTCTCTAACTATAGACCAATCTCTTTACTGCCAATTTTATCAAAGATACTTGAAAAGATTGTTGCAAATCAGTTAAGTGAGTTTCTTGAAAAAAATAAACTTATTGCAAAAAGTCAACACGGTTTCAGGCCAAAATTATCAACCGAAACTGCCTTATTGAAAATATCAGATGAAATATACAAAAATATAGATAATAAGAAAATATCATTGCTACTACTACTCGATCTTTCTAAAGCTTTTGATAGTGTACACCATACCATCTTATTAGAAAAATGCAAAAAAATGAACATTGACCCAAGCTGGTTCGAGAACTATTTAAAAAACCGCTACCAGTCAGTCAGAATAAAAGATGTAGTTTCAAGTCGCAAGAAGGTATTGTTTGGGGTCCCTCAGGGATCGATCCTAGGACCTATACTTTTTCTAATATATGTAAACGATCTAGTAAAATATTTACCTAACTGTTATGTCATTCAATATGCTGACGATACTCAAATCTTAATTGAAGGAGAAATTAATGATTTAGAAAATATTATTCGTAGAGCA
This sequence comes from Halocaridina rubra, assembly GCA_037179515.1. Classification (NCBI taxonomy): domain Eukaryota; kingdom Metazoa; phylum Arthropoda; class Malacostraca; order Decapoda; family Atyidae; genus Halocaridina; species Halocaridina rubra. The sequence continues at coordinate 89,177 of JAXCGZ010001905.1, forward strand.
GAAGAAATTTTGTATATGGCTAAACGTTACTTTCTAAAAAATGGTCTGTTACTTAATGAAACTAAAACCCAATCTATTCTTATCGGATCAAGACAATTATTATCAGAAGTTGATGACAATCTTCATATAAATTTTAACGGTAATATCATTAAGCCAATGAACTCGGTAAAGAACCTAGGTGTCTATTTTGACCATTACATGAATTTTGAAATGCATATAGATGAAATTTATAAAAAAGTAATGGGTACTCTAATATATCTAAATAGGGTAAAAGACTCATTTGAAACATCAACTCGTATAATAATTGTCCAGTCCTTAGCTATGAGTTTAATTAATTACTGTCTCAAAGTTTGGGGATGTACTAATAAGACTCAATTACAAAGAATACAAAAGTTACAAAACTTTGCAGCACGAGTGGCTGTTGGCAATGTAAGAAAATACGAGCACATCTCTCCTGTTTTAAAAGATCTAGAATGGATAAAGATTAGAGATAAATATGTTTTTGATATATGTACCTTTGTTTTTAATATACTAAGAAACAATCTTCCTGATTGCTTGTATAATTTTTCTACAGTAAGCTCAGTTACCGGGTTAACTACCCGTCAAGGGGAAGATTTATTAGTACGAAGGTCTAAAACTGATATTGGCTCAAGAGATATAAACATTCGTGGACCTCATTTATATAATCAGCTTCCCAGAGAACTAAAAAAATGCTGGTTCAGTGTATACTTTTAAATATAATCTTAAGAAGTTACTCTTAAAGGAAGATTTTACCTGTAAATTTTAATAGTACACCCATATTTGAATACCCAATGTACGTTGGAAATAAAGTCTTATTATTATTATTATTATTATTATTATTATTATTACTCTCTCTCTCTCTCTCTCTCTCTCTCTCTCTCTCTCTCTCTCTCTCTCTCTCTCTCTCTCTCTCTCTCTCTCTCCAATGGCCTTGAAAGGCTCTACTACGGCACCTTAAACCGTGACTAGAAAGTGGATGAAGCGATTACAAAATTTTCGTTCATGCAAAGTACCCAAAAACAAATTACTCTTCATAAAAAAATAAGGAATATAAAAAAGCCCAACAAACTATGAAAACGAGTATAAACACTTTAAAATGATTATAAAAAAAAAACTTCTTTAAAAGTCCGATGTAAAGTCACAAATACGATTGTTTCTCGTTAGAACTCTACAGACGAAAACTAATGAAACGAAATGAAGTTCGGTGGAAAAGATGAGACACTCGGAAGCGGAGGAGGCTTTGAGAGCACTCTGGTTTCCGCATGAGGGATAATTGGAGATGATTATAATCACATTTTTTCTTTTTCAGATCATGCACCCACCCGTTCAAGGAAGAAAAATACCGTTGAAGTATCAAATCCGTACAGAAATTTGGTGTACACCAGGAATTTGTTTGAAAAGAATCGCAACTTATTCCTCTGATATGAACCTGGAATTTAGTTGCAAATCCAGTCCTCTGATATATAACAAGAATGTCTTCGCAGAGAACAGCGATACACTCCTTTCATGTTTTTTTTTTTAAAGAATAGAAATTTATTCCTCTGATATATACCAAGAATTAGATTTTTTATGATTGTAACACCAAGACGGGAAAAAAAAATAAATCTGCCCTCATCGGGCCTGGTCGCGAAGAAAATAGTAATGTGAAACAGAGATGGCAAGTGTTGTGACTTGTAAGATGTGAAGGGATAGATGTGTAACGAATATCAAAGAATATTCGGTGTTGATGTAGGCATAGAAAAAGAACCGTAACTGAAGGAAGACTTAGCATCGAACTGTTCTGGACAGTCCTATTTAAGTCTAAAAGACCTTCCAGCTGTAGTATTACAACGGGCGCTTGTGCCATGGGCCACTCTACTACATAATGCAAGTAATAAAAATCTATACCTCTTATGTCAACCAAGTATTCGTTTGAAAAGGATAGCTATACATTCTATTATACAGAACAAGAATTTGCTTTCAAAGAATACACTCATTCCTTTATTATAAACCTGGAATTGGAATTTATTTAAGATGAACAGGAATTAGTTGCCAAGGCACAGCAGTTTTAATGGAGAATTATACTCTCACTTCGTCAACCCATATTTTCTTTATTCGATAAAAGCATTACATGGGGACCGAGTTAGCTCAGTGGAAGAGCGCGCGAATCGGGTGGCGACTAACGGGGGTTCGCTCCCACCGCGGGTCAGTAGGAAAAGCATCCAGTCTCAATATATCTGTGTCAATCCTTATTCGAATAGGGACTAATTTTGACACATAAAACTGTGAATCGCACTACATGGGGAGGTACGGACGCTGGCACTGAGTGACACAGAATGGGGGATAATACAGTCTCATTAATATTAATTTCATATACGTTCCGGGTTTACGTCACGGACTCCCTTTTCTACTAAGGGCTAGGACGGTTGCCTTCTTGCGAAGGACTTGTTTTGGCAGATATAATCGTTACCCTGAGTGCATGCCCTTGCTAACTCAGACCGTGATGGGGGGCGAACCCTCGACCTGACGCCTCAGAGTCGCGGACGCTACAGCTTGAGCCACGATTAATTTCATATACAATAACATTAAATCAAATGAGTGTGAATATTACCCTCATCGGGCCGGGGCACCAAGATATTATAAAAAAGAAGCAGCTTAAGGACAAGGAATAAATAAGAGAATGATAAACAATAAGAGACAGGCTGAAAACAGTTTACCATAGAGGTATACATTATTATATTTTCACTCGTAAGTGTTACATATACAATAATACGGAATTACTTATAAATTTTAAAGTAAATATTGTAGCATTATTTGACTCTTAAAGGCATTACATGCTTACGTGTGCACGCAGGCATTCCCTTAGTTGCATAAGATGGCATTACCACAGTCTCACAATTATGCCATATACAATAAGTGAATCAAATAGTTAACTCTAGAATAAAGAATATTATGATAAAACACAAATCTGAAACTAAAAATTCACTGTAGTCTTAGTATTACTACGACTCCCCTAGATTGATACTGTGAAAACAAAAGGAACGAAAGTTGAGTTTTCAACTATGTAGTCAAAAGTATAGCAATTTGCCCAACCTTGACTAAGATTTTATATATATATATATATATATATATATATATATATATATATATATATATATATATATATATATATATATGACGTAGGAGTATTAAGACATAATTCCCTTCCCAACGCCCCGCAGTGGGACTGAACCCGCATTAGTCACTTCCCGATTCGCACAGTTTACCCCTGTCTTGGTAGGCCAGGAGAAAAAAAAATTGTACGGACGGTGTCTGAATAAAAAAAAATTGAGTGTCAATAGCTCATCTCAAGAACGTGAAAGGGATGGCAGTGGCGTCTGTCATCTCCTAAACCCTGCTAAACAAGTAAAATTAATAAAAATAAATGGCTCTGACAGATAAATTGTGAAATCAGTTATACCATGAACTCATTCGCATGAATAGATTAGCGTGCTTCTGTCCTGACGCGCTGCACTAATTAGAAGAGAGATAAATCACTATGACGGATTTCCCATTCAAGATAAACTCAAAAGAAAACCACAGGACAAGCAGGCTCCCCCCCCCCCAGGATTTCCTGTTTACAAAGAGTATTGTGTGTGTGTATGTACTTAGAATACATACACACATATGTATATCTTTTTTTTTTCTTTTATGATTGTGACAACAGGATGGCCCAATAAAAATAAGCAAATCTGCCTTCATCGGGCCTGGGCACGAAGAAAACAAATGTAAAGAGAAACAGAGGTGGGGAGTGTGGTGACTAATCGGATGTGAAGGGATAATAAGAGATGTGTAACGAATATTCAAGAATATTCGGTGTTGATGTAAGCATAGAAAAGAACCGTAACTGAAGGAAGACTTAACATCAAACTGACATGCACAGCCCTATTTCAGTCTAAAAAAAAAAAAAAAAAAAAAAACTTCAGCTGTAGTATCGCAACGGTCGCTGGTGCCATGGGCCAACGTACTATAGCTACTCTTCCTTACAAGATCTATCCATTTCATGCAGGTATGTAGTTCGCGGATTGGTCGGAGCAGTGACTGCTTCTTTTTTCCACCACTAGACTCTAGAACTCTCTTCCTCCCTCTGTCTTCCCTAAGCTTATGACCTTTCTTTCTTCAAAAAAACTAATCTATCATTATCTCAGAACCTAATCCTGCCATATTCTAAGGCCTTCGTTACTTTGAGTACTCTTGAAGCTTGTCTTTTTCTTGCTATTCATTCTCTTATTTCTGCCTTGTCCTTTAGCTGCTACTTGTGCTTCTTAATGTTTTCTTGGTACCCAGGCCTAATGAGGGCAGTTTTCTATTGCCAAACCATGGGTGTTACTCATAAAAAAAATATATATATACATACAAACATACATGCAAACACAAATACACGCATATACAAACAGCAACCCACACTCAGGCACACTATTGCAAGCATGACTACAAGGTTACTTCCCGTCTTACAAGTAATGATGAAATCCATATTGTTCTGTTTCTGTGACGCCACGAGTTAGGCTCTCATTTGTATTTTTTTTCTATTTCCATAGAATAATTAACAAAAAAGCTTTTATTTTATATTTTCCATATTATTAATCCTTCTTAATTAGTTATTATTATTTTACACTGCATTCTATGTCTATCATGGCAAGGGAGGGCCTTGACGAGATAAGCCATCAATGGTTACGAAACTCGCCAGATATAATGTAATAAGGGATTATTTCTCTCTCTCTCTCTCTCTCTCTCTCTCTCTCTCTCTCTCTCTCTTATATATATATATATATATATATATATATATATATATATATATATATATATATATATATATATATATATGCACGCACACACGCACATACACTCACACATGATACGAAGCTGGTGACAGAGATATGCAACGTCAGTTATGAGAAAAGTATTTATTAAGTGTAGGAATAGTTGATAATAGGAATTCGTAAAGTGAGGCAACAACACATGTAAAATGTATTCATATTTTAAGGATAGTTACGATAGGTGTTAGCGAGTAAAACATGAAGTCGACCAGGAGACGGGGAGTTACGAGAGTAGGGCTCTTTTAAGCTAGCACAATTAGGTAACTAAATACACACCTGTCCAAACACATGCATTCACGTACGCACAATAAATCATAAACTGGAGTTTGTGAAGGCCAGATTGAAAGCACTTCAGTACTTCCTGTACAACAGCTTTATGATTCATAATTAGTCCCTATTTGAATAGGGTAGACACAGACAGGTTGGAGCCGGAGGAATACGGCTAGATACACTACCCAACGCAGTAAAGTACTTCCTCATCCAGCTTTATATATATATATATATATATATATATATATATATATATATATATATATATATATATATATATATATATATATATATGTTGTTGTTGTTGTTCCGGTTTTACGTCACGGACTCCCTTATCTACCAAGGGCTAGGACGGCTGCCTTCTTGCAAAGGACTTGGTTTGGCAGATGTAATCGTTACCCTGAGTGCATGCCCTTGCTAACCCCAGATCATGACGGGGCGCGAACCCTCGACCTGACACCTCAGTATATATATATATATATATATATATATATATATATATATATATATATATATATATATATATATATATATATATATATATATATATATATATATATATATATATATGAAAAAAGAATCATATTTTACCCATGACCGAAACTCGAACCAAAGATACATAATTACTGCGCCAAGGCGCTACCAACTACACCACTGAAGGTTTAAAAGAAGCAAACCTCACAGCTACCTGCTATGTTAGGGGATGAACGCATTTCTTCTGAATGCTTTTTGTTCATTTTTCACCTTTTTCCCAACTTCACTGGTGTAGTCGGTAGCGCCTTGGAACAGTAATCATATGTCTTAGGTTCGAGTCACGTACAGGGGGAAAATATGATTCATGTTTTCACATATGTTGATGTGTTTCTTTGATTATTATTGATGCCTGTATGGTATGGGATTTGAAATACATGCGAAAACTAAGCATTCCGAAAGAATGCATTCATTTCATAGCATAGCAGTTAGCTGTGAGGTTTGCTTCTTCTATTAGACCTTCAGTGGTACAGTCAGTTTCGCCTTGGCACAGTAATTATGTGTCTTAGGGTCGACTTCTGACCAGAGGCAAAATATGATTCACACACACACACACACACACACACATGGGTCGGTAGGAGGGTTAGCCATTAGGAGACTTAAACAGAAAATCAAGAATTTAGAGGCAATGCTTATAAGCCTTGATGATAAAATTCGGAATATGGATGGAGAAATGAAAGAGAATGAAACACTCAGAGAGCAAATAAGATCTTTGGAGGAAGCAAATAAAGCACAAGAGCAGGAGAGAAAGGAACTAGAAAAAAGAATAAAGAAGCTGGAAGGGGAAAAGAGTCAACTAGAATCTAGAATTTCTAAACAAGAAGATAAAAACAAACAGCTGAATGACAACCTAAAGGAATTAGATGTTAGTTCACTGCTCTCTTCTGAGAGAGACGAGATTGCTGCTTGGAATGTCCAGATTAAGGAAAACATTGAACAGTTCAGAAAAGAGTTCCAGGAGCTGAATATGGAAAATGATGCCATGAAAACTTCCTTTGCTGATGCACTAAAGGGGAATGTGGCAGTAAAAGAGGCTGTAAAGGAGGTGGCACTGGAAAACATACAAACAGTTGACTATAAAGAGACAGTAATCGAAAAAATGAAAGACGTTGTGATGGAAAGGGCAAACCCACTCATCAGACAGGCACTTGATAAGGAGAAGACAGTGGTAATCTCAGGCATAAGCAAATCCCAGGAGCCAACATGGCAGGGGAGACTTGAAGAAAATAAAGCTAGGGTTGTAGACCTGATAAGAAAGCTTGGAGTAGTTTGTGGTCCTGAGGATATTGTAAACATACACCAACTAGGTAAATATTCGAGGGAAGGAAAGCCGAGACCAACAAAAGTAACCTTTGAGAGAGGGGAAACATGTAGGGAAATATTGTTGAGAAAAAAAGTCTAAAAGACCTTCAAGAATTCAAAGAAGTGTTCATTAGACGATACAGAACACAGGAAGAGATGGAAAAGATCAAAAACTTGTTGCAAGAGGCAAGAAGGTTAAATGATGAAAGAAATGAAGAACAGAAGAAAAATTTTTGTTACAGAGTTCTTCCAGACAAAGGGGAGATAAAGAAGATAATGACAGAAGATCAGGGGATGGGGCCTCATTAAGATTGTTATACACAAATGCTGATGGATTAGCTGGTAAGGCAGTAGAATTAAAAGATAGGATTCACAACAGTAAGGCAGATATAGTAGCAATTACAGAGACTAAGTTGAGTGAGGACATAAACAGTGTCACAGTTTTTCCTAAGGGCTTCAGAATACTAAGGGTTGAAAGATCTGAGAGGACTGGTGGAGGGATAGCACTGCTCATAAGTGAAAGGATTCACGTTGAAGAAATAAACTTGGCTATAGAAAGTGAGTTCAAGGAATTTCTTGTTGCTCGCATAAATACTGGGTCTGAGAGCATTATAATAACTGTTGTATACAACCCACCAAGGAACCAAAATAGGCTTGAAGTTTATGAAGAAAGTCATATAGGTACTATTGAAGTCATAAACTCAGTTGTTAACATGGCACGGGAAAAAAAATGTAGGATTTTGATTATGGGAGACTTTAATCATAAAGAGATAGATTGGATAAATCTTGACCCACACAGTGGTGAGGACTCATTCGGGGCAAGATTCCTAGATTGAGTACAAGGGAATTTCTTACACCAACATGTAATGGAACCAACAAGGGCCAGGGGTGGGGATGAGCCATCACTACTTGATCTAGTGTTCACAGATAATGTGTTGGATATTGAAAAAATTGAGTATGAACCACATATTGGAAAGAGTGACCACTGTGTGTTGTTGATGGAGTATATCATTGAAGATATTCTTCCTGAGAGTAGAGGCACTGAGGACATGAGGAGGAACTATCCGAAAGGAGATTACATCAAAATGAATGAGCTTTTTGTAGTTATTGACTGGAGAACCTTATTTTACAACAAATCTGTACAAGAAATGTATGACATCTTTTGTGAGAAATATGGGAAGATAGTAGATTGCTGCATACCTGTCACCAAAGTAGGTGTAATTCATGCCAGAGAGAAATGGTTCGATAATGGGTGTAAAAGAGCTAAGGAGTGGAGAGACAAATGCTGGAAAAGGTATAGGAGGAGAGAAAACATAAATGCCTGGCAAACCTACAAAAGAGCAAGAAATGACTACCTAAGTAAAAGGAGAGAGGCAGAGAGAGACTATGAGAGGGACATCACCAGGAAGGCTAAAGAAAATCCCAAGCTTTTCCACAGCTTTATCAGAGGAAAACTGAAGGTGAAAGAACAGGTTTTAAGGCTAAAGAGAGCGGATGGAAGCATCACTGAGACGGATGAAGAGATCTGCAAAGAATTGAACAAGGAGTTTCAGTCAGTATTTACAGTAGAAAATACCCCACCCCCTCAGATTGCAGTGATAGAAGCTCAAGGGCCGGTATTAGAGAACATCAACCTTACAGCCACAGAGGTATGCAAAGCGCTGATGGATTTAGATGTTCATAAAGCTACAGGTCCTGATGACATATCCCCTCATGTGCTAAAAAAATGCGCAAACACAATATCAGTGGAACTAAGTATCATATTTAAGGAGTCACTGGAGTCGGGGGAGATTCCAAGATGCTGGAAACAAGCAAATGTGATACCTATCTTCAAAAAGGGAAGGAGGGATACGGCTCTGAACTATACACCAGTTTCCTTGACCAGCATAGTTTGCAAAGTTATGGAGAAACTACTAAGGAAACATATCTCTCTTCACTTGGAATCCTTCAACTTTTTGTCAGTGAGGCAACATGGCTTCAGAGAAGGTAGATCAACAGTAACAAACTTATTAGAATTTTATGATGAGGTAAGCCAAATCTTAAAGGAAAGAGAGGGCTGGGCAGATTGCATATTCCTAGACTTCCAGAAAGCGTTTGACACTGTTCCACATGAGAGACTTATTAGGAAGCTGCAATCAATGGCTAGAATAGGTGGAAATGTTTTGGAATGGATAAAAACTTACTTAGAAGGAAGGGAACAGAGGGTTAGAGTAAGACACTCAGTGTCTGAATGGAGAAGAGTTAGTAGTGGAGTTCCACAGGGTTCAGTTTTAGGGCCACTTTTGTTCCTTGTATAAGTAAATGACCTACCAGAGTCTGTAAATTCATTCATGAATATGTTTGCAGATGATGCAAAGATTGTGAAGAAAGTTAAAAACGAGAACAATGGTAGAGAACTTCAGGAGGATCTAAATAATCTGCATGAGTGATCAGAAAAGTGGCTAATGAAATTCAGTACTTCAAAATGTAAGGTAATGAGAATGGGTACAAGTGCAAGAAGGCCCAAGCTTGACTACTCGGTGGCTGGAGTACAACTTCAAGAGACAGAAAATGAGAGAGATCTAGGAGTAAACATACTGGCAGATTTGTCTCCAGAAATACATATAAATGGCATAGTAAGGGCAGCATATGCATTCTTAGCAAATGTAAGGGTAGCCTTCAGGCACATGGACAAGGAAATGTTCAGAAATATTTATGTAACCTATGTGAGGCCAAAACTCGAATATGCAGCCCCCTTTTGGAATCCGCACTTGAAAAAGCACATAGCTAAGCTTGAAAAAATTCAAAGACATGCCACGAAACTGGTGCCAGAAATACGCAATCTCAGTTATGATGAGAGGCTGAGGGAATTAGACTTACCATCACTCGAAGCTAGAAGAGTGAGGGGGGATATGGTGACAGTCTTTAAATTCCTTCATGGTTATGATAGAGTGGATAGGGATCGATATTTTGATATGGCTGGCTCTAAAACTAGAGGTCATAGTTTGAAGCTTCGTAAGAAAACTTCTTTGCAGGATGTAGGGAAATACTTTTTCAGTGTAAGAGTAGTTGATAATTGGAATTCGCTAAGCGAGGAGGTAGTTAATGCTATCTCAATCCATAGTTTTAAGGACAGGTATGATAAGTATCACTACGTATAAAATGGAAGCGATCAGGAGACGGGAAGATACGAGCTTTGGGCTCTTTCCCGTAAACACAATTAGGTAATCACACTAAATCACTCTCTCTCTCTCTCACACACACACACACATATATATATATATATATATATATATATATATATATATATATATATATATATATATATATATATATATATATATATATATAACACTCACTTTCTTTCCCATTCTGCCAACTCCCATATCCGGTTCCGGTTTTACGTCACGAACTCCCTTATCAACCAAGGGCTAGGACGGTTGCCTTCTTGTGAAGGACTTGTTTTGGCAAATGTAATCCTTACGCTGAGTGCATGCCTTTGCTAGCCTCAGACCGTGACGGGGCGCGAACCCTCGACCTGACGCCTCAGAGTCGGAGACGCTACCGACTGAGCCACGGCTCCCATATAAGGGGATTATATACACACAATGACCGCAATCCCCCTTGTAAGTGGGCGGCCGCGTCAAAGCACACATATTCACCAGAAGATAATATACCACTATCACTTCTTTTAACTCCTTGTGAATAAATGGATAAAGTGGTGTCACATCTCCCCCCCCCCACCCTGTTTGGGTCATAAACTAGGTATGTGAGTAAGGCATTTCTGCCCGTTTATCTTGAGGATTATAGTTCTTGTATGAATTTCGGTAGGAATATACTTTCTTTTACTGTTGCAGGGCTTCAGGACTGCTACATATTGTCTATGGGCTTGAATTCACAACTAAATGGATTCAATATATATTGACTGTCACTTCTTACTCACTTACATGTAGACACCGTGGCTCAACCGGTAGCGTCCGCGACTCTGAGGTGTCAGGTCGAGGGTTCGCGCCCCGTCACGGTCTGAGGTTAGCAAGGGCATGCACTCAGCGTAAGGATTACATCATCCAAAACAAGTCCTTCGCAAGAAGGCAACCGTCCTAGCCCTTGGTAGAAAAGAGAGTCCGTGACGTAAAACCGGAACAACAACAACAATAACTTACTCACTTACGTTATGGATGACCCAAGCTGTGATTTTGGGAGCGAGGAAACGTGTATGTATTGAATTGGTTTTCTGGAGACTGGGTGTGTTTTGACTCGGCCAATCTCCCCCCCCAAGGATGACTGGGGAGATTGTGTATGCATGTATTTTTAACTGCATACTTATTAATCATGAGAAGTTGACAGGGGCTATGAAATAAAAGTGCTTAACCAGTCGCTCAGAAGAAGACTGCTTGCATACAATCCCTTATAATAAATAAATAATGAAAAAAAAATATATAAATTACACACATACATACACACAAACGCACACACACACACACACATACACACACACACACACACACACACATATATATATATATATAATATATATATATATATATATATATATATATATATATATATATATATATATATATATATATATATATATATATATATATATATATATATATATATATATATATATATATAAACGAAATAAAATGCCTATAAAAGAGCACAAACTAATAGAATTAAACAAATCATACATCTATTCGAGTAATTTAATTTACTAATTTATTTATCTATTGCAAGTATTCTTTCTTCTCCTTATTCTGTACGATATATATATATATATATATATATATATATATATATATATATATATATATATATATATATATATTTACTTTTGCTTTTATGATTGTAACACCACGACGGCCCCCCCCCAAAAAAAAAAGGAAAATAAAACTGCCCTCATCGGGCCTGGGCACGAAGAAAACAGAAAGTAAAGAGAGACAGATGGGGAGTGTTGTGACTTGTCAGATCCGAAGGGATAATAAGAGATGTGTAGCAAATATACAAGAATATTCGGTGTAGATGTAGGTATAGAAAAAAATATATCTCTATCTTTATATATATATATATATATATATATATATATATATATATATATATATATATATATATATATATATATATATGTATATATATATATATATATATATATATATATATATATATATATATATATATATATATATATATATGTGTGTGTGTGTGTGTGTGTGTGTGTACAAGACATAAATGTATCTTTGAATTCTGGTCCCAGGTGAACTAAGCAGACTGTCTTGAGAAACGCATTTCAAAAGTGAAAGTGAGATGAAGAGACTCATCCACCTGCCCCGAGCGGCAGGCCAACCCTTTCTGGCTATTTTGCTAGAGCGAAGGAGGTCTTCCAGCCAAGGTCAACCTTAGGCCAGAGTGTGGGATATATGTGTAACCCTAATTTACATTTGTTCAATTCCATTTTTATTTCTTTTCTGTGTTTGTCTAGGGTACTTTAACCCTATATTTGTTATTTTTAAGGGGCCGCTGTAGGTCAATGGTTAAGCGCGCAAGTCGGGAAGCGAATAAAGTGGGATTAATCGCCAAGCATCGTCTTGTCTGTGTCCACTCTCATGCGAATGGGGGCTAACTGTGACCTTTCAAACGATGGGCTGCTATTACTCTATCATTTTCTATTCGTCTCTTATAGGCCGCTGTCACACAAAGTGGCACGTCACACGTGGCAGAACCAATTTAAAACGAACATCCGGACATATATGAAACCTTTCACACAGAAGTGGCGTGATACGTCCCATGTGCCACTTGCGTCGCAAGTCGCACGTGGTACATGGGACGTGTCACGCCGCTTCTGCTTGAAAGCTTTCATATATTTCCGGATGTTTGGTTTCAACTGGCGTGCCACGTGGCGCTTTGGTGTGAAGGCGGCCTTAGGGATACATGAATACCACCTTCATGTTCCCCTGCGTCACAAAAATCGACTAAATAGGGTAGCGGGAGGGGACTGGGAAGCTCACCCTTCCCGTATTTTTCTCCTGCGAATAATTCAAGGCACAGGTGATTTTTAACCACAGTAATGAGAGATTGCGGCCTTGGCATATAGTTGGTAAACAATAAATGCATTTAGCATTTACAATCTCCTCACTTAGCAAATTCCAAGTAGCAGTTACAGGATCAATCCCAGAATAGGTACCAGATGTACCTCAATCCCAGATGAAGCACCTACGTTCAAAATTTATTATACGATTAGGTTAGACTGGATAAACCTAACCTTCTATTACCTTATTTCTCTCTCTCTCTCTCTCTCTCCTCACATCCTGGAATAAACAGGCCTCTATGATGTAGTTTTGTAAGTTGCCTAAAGATTACGGGGTAACGATTCCATAGGATGGCCT
>JAXCGZ010001905.1:105000-140000 GCA_037179515.1 Halocaridina rubra
TATTTAGAAGACTAACAATATGTCTATACATTTAATAATAATAATAATAATAATAATAATAATAACTGACCCCTTTTAAATATATCTTCAGGGATAATTACCAAATGAAGAAGAAGAAGAAGAAGAAGAAGAAGAAGAAGAAGGTTATATCGTTTATTCCTACAGGAAGTAAAAATGTTTAGTTCCGCGTTCCCAACAACGGATTTAGCTCAGGGGATGTTCATAGTTACCTATTTGTTTGTCTTCCTCCTACTCCTCCTCCTCCTTCTTCTTCTTCTTATTATTATTATTATTATTATTATAACTGCTGTTGATGTTGTAGTAGTGGTGGTAGTAGAACTAGCAGACATTTTAAGTTGTCTCAAGTTTTAGTTGTAGAATAGCGCTAATTATTTATATCATTATTACTATTACTATTATTATTATTATTATTATTATTACTGTTATTATTATTATTATTTTAATATTACTGTTATTATTATCATCACCTCTTTATAACCTGCATGTCATATTCAACTAAGCAGGGAAGAGCAGGGGGGGGGGTGTCTGAGAACAATGTCCCACCCGCTCTAGTATTTTCTCCAGCGATGATGTCAAGGTAATGGGGATGGGATTAATTAAGTCTAACCAATACAAATGTATGTTCTCACTCAGCCACCCTTTGAAAGGGGATTTCAGCCTTTCTTATTAGACATATTATTATTATTATGATTATTATTCCTGGCGATTGGGGAAATTAATTTCAACTTATTACTTCCTCTATGTCGTAGTAGGTAAATAAGAGGAAGTAGGGAACTGACGCAGTCATTCTCCCACAATTTCACCAAAAACGTTTGACATAAAAAGCGAGTCCGTTCTTTTCCTGAAATACATTATTATTATTATTATTACTATTACTACTACTACTATTAAATTCAATTTATTTTTATACTTTCGATCAACAAACTCTTCATTCATCTCGACAAAGGTAATACTTAAGTAAAAATAAAAACTTTGTATAAATGTATTTACAATTATTAATATTATACATGATTAATATTTGAATTGTCCATCTCCGTAAAATATAATAAATATATTACGTAGAAATGAAAAAGGATAAAATCAAACTTGCCATTCATAACTCTCAACCAGCTCTCGTAGTGTAGTGGTTATCACGTCTGCTTTACACGCAGAAGGTCCCAGGTTCGAGCCCTGGCGAGAGCAACTTTTTTTTTTTTCGTTCTTCAAAGGCTGGATCAGAGTATAGTAATAAATACCGTAATATAAAACACACACAAAATAGAATTTTGACTTTATACAAATATGAAATCGAATAAGATTAAATTGATGTGAAAATTTTTGTTTAGTTAAGTCTGCCAGTCTCCTTCTTAGAGAACGGGAGTCAAACTAATCAATGACGAAGGGGTCTCAGTCACATGATATTGGTTCCCCCTCATCCCCATGTTATAAGGGTTGGGGGTCTTCGGTATGACGCAGGAGGTTGTCGTTGGGGATTCGGGGGTGGGTAAAGGGGCTTTGTACTGGTTTTTAGGAAAGGAGATAGAGAGAAAAGCCATTAAAATACAGCAGTAACTTCGCAGACATTCATAAAGAATCCTACGACATAAATTGAGGCATCTATTTCTAAATAACCTCAGTCTGTAATGTGCGGGACAAGACTGGTAAGTAACCTTATCTCCGAAAGGATATAGAAGCTAATGAAAGAAGTCTGCGAACAGCAACTAAAATATTACCGGCGTAATGGAATCTGACTTCTGAAAAAAGATGAAACAGACTGAGAAATTGAGAATTAAAACTTTAGAGAAGAGAAGGCTTACAAGAGACATGACAGAAGTATTTAAAATAATGAAAGTAATGAAAAATTAAATTGCTGATACACTATTTCAGAAAAAAAAAAGTTAAAAGGTGTTGCTATTGTATAGCTTACAAGAAAAACTAAAAATATCAGATAATACTTCTTTTCTTTAAAAAAAAAAAAAAAATTGTTGACCGCTGGAACAGTTTGTCAATACACATAAGAGAACCAAAAAGCAAATTGGCTGTTGACGTAAAATGATTCGCAGACTTTCGAAGAGATGTGCGGCCATCAACCCCCCCCCCCTGCCAAGTTGATGGAGTTAGTAGTTTACTAAAGTCTAGGATTATGTTCTTAAAAAAAAAAAAAAAAAAAAAAATATATATATATATATATATATATATATATATATATATATATATATATATATATATATATATATATATATATATATATATATATATATATATATATATATATATATATATATATATATATATATAATTTTGCCTTTCGGGGTTTTATTGGACAACATTCAATAATAATAATTTTCCTTTTCTGATGTCGGCTACCCCCCAATTAAAGGGGAAACAGCCAAGGTATAATAATAATAATAATAATAATAATAATAATAATAATAATAATAATAATAATAATAATAATAATAATAATAATCATTTTTCAGACTTATTTCCCAGTATTCAATACTATCTATAAATTACACAATGTAATATCCCAAATAAAAATGGCAGAAACAGAGGGAACAACTATATATATTCAGATTTTCTTTAAATGGCATTATCTCATATTTCTCATAAAAACTGAAATACACACGAAAATAAGTATTTCAATGAGTATATTAAACTGAAGCTTTCTACACCAAAGGTTCTCAACTTGGGGCCATAGCCCCCTTGGGGTTATTGATGTTAGCCTTGGAATAAAATACGAACATTCTATGCGTCTTATTTTTCAACGTTATTTGTTAGGTGACACGGGAGAAAATAAAAGGAGGGGCGAGAACAAGTTGAAAGTTCCTAAAAGGGAGAAGAGTCAAAATGGCTGAACTACTGTTCTATACCAATCATGGCGGGAAGGATAAAGAGAGGCTACCAGTACATTAATATAATTTTCTCGATTTCATTCCATTTTCGACCGAAAACCAATGACGAAGATATAAGATATAGCATCTACAAATACACATAAGAAATAAAAAAATAAAAAAAATGATATTTCATACACCGAGTATATTGAGATTGGCTAGGTTTTTTTTTTTCTTTTTTAATCCTAGGCAGTTTGGATCGTTCAATGTCATCAGAAACGAATATAGATAGTTTTCAAATAGACAACCATTCCGTATAATAATATCATACCAAAATATATTTGAAACTACAGCAAACTATATGAAATTGGAATCCTTAGGCCATAATGTATCGAATAATTTAAAGAAAGATTTTCAGGCTCATCAAGCTATTGACGTGCAAAAAGAGACACTTTATTGATATTAACTCCTGCAAGCTTTGCTAAGAATAATTTCTTAATACGAGTATATCATGTCGGTGAGGAACTGGCAGTATTTCTAGCAAAAAGTCTGGTTTATCTTTACAATTGAACCCGTCTCGATTTAGGGGAGAAAATTATATTTCCCCCTTTTTTTAAGGTGACCTTGAAAACCGTCGGATAATGGGTATTATTTCAGTTATGGGGTTTAATGGAATATGTTTTTTTTATATAGATAGCGCCCCCGGCTAGGATGGATGCGTTCCCCTAGGTGAGGTTGGGTTAGGACGCACCAAAAATGTTTTTTCGACACTTATAATCCCCTGTTCTAAAAATTTACCGGAATATGTAAGCTAAAACCTGACCTACCAAAAAAATAAATAAATAAATTTACGGCACTTACCAAGGTCATATTCATTCAAAAATAAAACCACTGGTATAATGTAAATTATTTTTTTTTTATTAGGTTAGGTTAACATATATTTAGAGACGGCTTTCAAGGTCATAATCATTCAAAATACGGGCGCAATTGTAAAAATATTACCAAAGTTTGTTCGTGAATATTCAGTTATGGAACAAGATACTGACGAGTTCCATTCATAGATCAGTCATATATTGAAAATCTGATCTGATATGAAAGGCTCTTGACAGACTCCAAATAAGTCACGCTTAGTACCAAAGGATCCAAATTAATAAGCCCGCAAGAAATACGGCATACTTGATAAAATAATTTCTGCTTTCTTACCTTTAGTCTGTTCAGGCATACGGTGCCTGCAGTAAGTTTAAGGTACTGTATATGTCACAAGAGTTACTGTCAAATTTTAATTATGTGGAAGCAAGCAAGCAGTTTCCCGGCTATGGTCCCCACATTTTTCACCCTTTTCAAACACTAGATTAAAGTTTGGGGCTGGCTACCAACAAAAATATTAGCCATCTGTCATATACACAATCACATTTATACTTCTTTTCCCATGAATGCCATTTTTGAGGCAATAATCGAATCAAAGTCACTTATCTCAACTTTTCGCCCTATTTGCCCATGCGGTGAACAAATGTTTACAATTACACTTTTTGTTACTTTTCTATGGCTGTGATGGCGTGATTTTAAGTGCCCAACCTTTGTAATCACCACATATAATAATATATATTTTCTATTTTTATTATTATTGGTGATCTTCTGATATGTGATCTACCATGAACATTCACATTCCTAACCTAACCAAATGGTAGATCATAAATTGTCGGTAAAGCACCTTCTTCTTCTTATTATTATTATTCTTTCTTCTTCTTCTTCTTCTTCTTCTTCTTCTTATTATTATTATTATTATTATTATTATTATTATTATTATTATTATTATTATCATAAACACCAAACAGCTGATGGAACATAAAGGGCGGTTTACACTGTCAAACGGTTCGTCGAACGCGGTTCGACAGACAAGTGTTTGAAGTGGTGTTCGAACGTGTGAACGGGGTATTTGGTTGTCGAACACGTTCGACAAACGTGTTCGACAGCCAAATACCCCATTCACACGTTCGAACATCACTTCAAATACTTCTATCGAACCGCGTTCGATGAACCGTTTGACCGTGTAAACCCCCCTAAGCTTGAAATCATCTCAACCATTCCGTTTAACAGGTGAACTCTCCTCACGTTTTAACCATCCATCCATAACAGATCCTCGTCATTCTGTGGACGTATCTGTCTGTCCATATTATCTACCCTCTTCGTTCTTTGGCCATATTATAGTATTTAAAATACTGCATATGCCGTTTGGTTGGGTGATAATTAATAGTTTTTTTCTCTCTCTCTCTCTCTGTTAGTATATATGTACTTGAAAATGTCTCTCAGACCTGTCATTATTTTTTTCTTTTCATATTATTCCATAAGATATGTATTTTCTTTTCGTTCTAAACAAAGTTATCTGATATATAGTAAGTATTTCTCTCTCTCTCTCTCTCTCTCTCTCTCTCCTCTCTCTCTCTCTCTCTCTCTCTCTCTCTCTCTCTCTCTCTCTCTCTCTCTCTCTCTCTCTCTCTCTCTCTCTCTCTCTCTCTCTCAGTAGTGTGTGTAAGTGCGTATGTACCGGATACAAACTGATAGTGTTCCAAAAGTAAGACACAACTATTCATTTCAGAATAATTTCTAATCCCTGTAGGTTTCTCTAAGCCCCATCCCCCAATATATAATATAATAAATTAATGAGTTCATGCAAAAAGACATAACCTTCGTATCTCAGCGGAACAAAGCCTTGTACTCATCCAGTACTTGATAAGTTCAGTTCCTAGGATGGGAAAAGAAAAAAAAAAAGAGAGAGAGAAGAAAAAAGTGGGTATTGGCCGTTGGTCACTTGCTAGATCCTGCCATCTTTGTAGACTCTCTGAGTACACTACTAAGTAAAAGTGGGCACTGCAGATTGGACAAGGAAGATGAACGCATTTGGATAAGCAAATATATCAACAAAAATATAATAAAGGAAAATTAGACATTTTTAAACTGATATGCATACGTGTCATGGAGACTGGATACACTAAGAACTGCGTGTTTATTTACTGCGAACTATCGTCTTGTCCTACTAAGTACAGTACGATTCTTTGGCCGTCAAAGAACAGGATATATCACATCACCGGCCACGTTTATAGGTTTATATTTATTTATGGTTATAAAATTATGAAATATATGGTTACAATTTATCATAATGGTATTATCGATGGCTACAATAATCTTGTTATCAATACAACCACAATTATTATTATTATTATTATTATTATTATTATTATTATTATTATTATTATTATTATTATTATTATTATTATTAGTATTATTATTATTATTATTATTATTATTATTATTATTATTAAGGCAATACCAGGAGGCGCAACAAAAAATGTCCTCATCTTATTCATGTTTTTCGTTAATCAGAAACTGAGCAAAACTTTTTGGAATACATGTACCAAATTGAGAAGGAATGAATTATAGCGATTGCTAAGAACGAATGTTGATACACAAAGGCTGTGAATAAAAAAAATACATATATATACATGGGCCATGTTCCCCTTATAAGGAGGGTGACTGAGTCAGTGCAAAGTACCTTGACTCTTCTCGGGATACTTCAACATATATATAAAAAAAAAATATATATATAAAAAATTATTATAGTGTAAAAAATTTTACTGAACAAAATGTCTTGGTGCATCATCATTTTCTTGGAAATGCTAAACCCATTTAAAGATGGACAACAATGTTATAGCAAGCATGAAGTAAAAAATGGTTGTTCTCGGTACAATACAATGACAAAAAGCAAGCATAGTGAAGTTTCAACACATCAAATAAGATCTTTTCAATTTGCTATATAACCCAGGACGGACTTTTTCGAGGTGTATATTAGAGTAAGTAATGATAATTACTTTAATGGCATTTCACTATTTGAGAAGTTCTCTCGAATACAGCCTGCAATCCAGAAAAATCATTGTCTTTAGATACTCATATGCTTAGATCCAGTGCTACAAGTGCTCAAGTTAAGGATGGAATTAACTAAACACTCAGTCCCCCCTTACTTTGTTGTTCCTGACACTACAGAAAACTGTCAAGATTCTTCGACATCAATGGGAGACACAGAGAATTCGACTGAAAACTCCAGTAATCTGAGAATGTTCAACCATTGTAAATCATCGTTGTAATTGGATATCTATGTTGCTCTTAGTTGTCATAATCTTAGTAGTAGTAATAAAGTGTAATTAACATCCAGCAAAGGAAATTTTCCCAGGATGAATATTTGGCGCGTGCTCAACGCAACATCTAATAAAATAGTCTCATTCTTTTCCATAATGTGAGACTACTGAAGAGAACGTCAATTCACCATTTAGTCATCAAGAACAAAACTCAGAATTGACAATCATAACTCGATTTTCAGAACCCCAGTGGCTGTGTAAATCAAAGAAACAGTGGATCGTCACCTGATAGTGAGAACAGCTTTATGACTATGTGCAATAAACACACTATAACCTCTGATGGATTCGGTTTTACGTCACGAACTCCCTTTCTACTAAGGGCCAGGACGGTTGCCTTCTTGCGTAGGACTTGTTTTGGCAGATGTAATTGTTACCCTCAGTCCGCGACGGGATAGAATGTCACATGATAGTGCAAACAGTCTTTATGGGTACCTATAACTGATATTGGCTATGGAACTACAAGTAAATATTCTTTTTGAAACCAGGTAGCGACTACAATGTGGTCAGAGAATACAACAGTGTTACTAAAACTTTTTTTTAACTCCAAAGGATGAGGAGTGTTCCGATTAACCATATGATACAGATCAATATTTCAAATAATTATCTTTACTGTGACCTAGTGAAACTGGTTTCTAGGGAACTTGGGTGTGTTTCATGTCTATATAAAAAAAATATAAAGAATATAATGCAACGAAAGTGCTTAATAAATTTTGAATAACGTTGAATGCTTTTGCTCTGGAGAATGTAAGGTTACCTGAGGAGCCAACGTTTCAGAGACGTCAAATTTTTAAACAGAAATTAAATTGCCTTGTGATATTCCTAACGAAGATCCTGCTAGGTTGTCTTGCCGATCGATCAAAATGCAAAAGAGTATCATGCTGTCAAGCGAGGAAGCAGAAGAATGGTACACTTAAGAATATCATTAACCGACGAGAAAAGTAACTTATGGATTCAGAATATGCATTAATGATGGTCAGTATAACCTTTCAAATTGTTACACAAAACAAAAAAATTCTTGTGAGGTACTTTTTAAAAGGGTCTTGAAGAGGGGGTGCTCTAGGATAATTGAGGATGTCTTTTAAAGATAAAATATAAGTATCATAAAAAAAATTCTTCTAATATAATCTGTAGGGCATTCCATGAATGCGTAACTAACTTTCCGGACACATTATTGTTGGTGACTGTATTGCTCTTCAGCTAAAATATATGATCTTTTATATATGAATCTCTCTTTGACTGTAAGATCAATACTGTATTTTAGAGCTGAAGCACAATAGAAATACTGGTCCCATTATTAGGCTAAAGTAGAATAGACATAAAGGCCTCATTATTAGGCTGAAGTACAATAGACATATTGGTCTCATTATGAGGTTATTGATAATTATGAATCTGAAATTTACAGAAAGATGGAAATAAAGCTGTAAAGCCTATTAATGATTATAGGTTCACAATGAAATTTAATATGATAGAGAAGGTAAACAAATGCACACAAAACAGCAATATATGTTAGTAAATTTGAGGGATGAAATTATCATAATGTGTTAAGTAGGAATTCATAGGGACAAAATAAATCTATTCGTCTGGTCTTTTGCTATTTTTGTAATAGCAAAACACACACACACACACACACACATATATATATATATATATATATATATATATATATATATATATATATATATATATATATATATATATATATATATATATATATATATATAAAGAGAGAGAGCCTATCCAGCAAATATGCCCAAAACTTATTATTTATAAGTAAAAAAAATATAGTATACTAACTCAAGAGCTCTGTCAACTCGAGTCCGTCGCCAGAACTGCGTAATAATTATTACAACACAGGATGTCCCAAATAAACACCTACAAAATTACTCAGTTAAGCTCAGTGTCACCAACCTTACCACCAACCGAGGATTATATTTTAGACTTTATCAAAGTAAAAAGAGCAGCTTAAATTTTGTGCTAACAGAACTCCATCTTTTTAAGTTATTCAATATCTTTGAAAGTCAACGAGAGAAAAAAAAAACAAAGTTAAAAAAAAGAAAAAAAAGAAAAAAAAAAGGGCGAGATTGTAAAATGCTAACACGACGGGGAATAAGCGTGTTCTTTATGTGTCTCGTGTTTGGTACACCTTCTCATGGGCAAAGCTGTACTAGACATCATCAACCAGATTATGGGTGTCCTTTTCACAAAGTCGTCGGTCCACAACGTAATTGGTGCCTCTTGGACCGTTTTAATAAATATGAATTAACTTTTTATGTAAAGCCCGGGAACAGTTTCACACAACTAACCATTAAATTGAATTCCAATAGTGTCATCGATTTTGGAAGGGATCGACTTCCAGATACTGAGAAATGGTATAAAATAAGCATTAGAAGTCATGTACGTTTAATTAAGGTAGATTATCATGCGTCAATCGATGACAGACAGTTTTTAACTGTCCCTATATTTTTTACAGCTAGCAATTTAGAGGTTTATCTATATGGATCTTCCTTCTATAGTAAAAGCTGTGATCCTGGAAATTTCCCTCCACCGGCATCCAATCTTCCTCTGCCTACACGTACGAATCCTCCAGTTGTGGCCAACACAGAGAGGGAAAATTCTGTTAATACCACCCTATCTCTCATTGGAAACACAGACGATGAAGCAGAACTACCGAGTACCTCAGAATTTATATATGGTCAACCTTGGTGGATCATCGCTGCAGGTGTAGGTGCTGGTTTGTTTCTATTAGTAGTAATTATAATACTCTTAATGATAAGATGTAAACGGACATCCAACCGAGCAAATTCTGCAAAAATGAATGCTTCAAGTATATATACACCTACATCTGGGCAACAAAATGAGTATCCATCAACTATCCTTCAGGACCAAATTTCCAAGGAGACCCCTACCACTGCCATACCTATGCAGGTCCAAGGTTTTGTCAACCCTGCCAACACCTATGACAATGAAAACTACATATACGAGAATATCAGAAAATTAGGATATCCAGTTCACAACGGTGAGGAAAGTTTTTATGAGAATATCATTGAGCTAAGACATTCAAGCCATTGTGGTGTGAGGCCAGTTCCCAGTCATGATAAAGAGCAAGAGGCACATACTAGCTTTGCAAGTCAAAATAACAGAGGATCGTCACATGATAGTGAGAACAGTCTTTATGGATGCCTCTGATTAGTTTTGACACTAGGACCATGATATTATTGGCTTCCAAAAAGCGCAATATGAAAGAAGTGTGTTGGCACTGAGAACATAAACAGTTGTAAAATATATAAGAAAATCATTATATTAAGGAGCTTTGTTATGCTGCATATTTTGGTGCACAGAATGACAATATGTCTTTTTATTTCTGTATATTGCATAACTCGCACATAAATAAATAGTAGTGACTAATTCAGTGTTTTAACCCTATAATGTAATAATTGTTGTCAAGAAAGTTTGGAAATGTTCTCCCTCTCTCTCCTTTCCCTGCTGTCCTAGCACATTGATCCGGTTTTATGTCGTGGACTGCCTTTTTCTATTAAGGCTTAGGTTGGTGCCTTCTTGTGAAGGACTTTGGTTTTGGCAAGCGTGATCATTACCCTGAGTGAATGCTCTTTCTAACCTCAAAACGTGGTAAGTCTTGAACTGACGACCTAACAAATCAAAGACGCACGCACTACCAACTCAGTATCGGCGTTATAATAATACGAAAACTTTGCAAAGATTGATAATTATATACAGCCATCTTGGGACTTCCGAAGAAAAAAATAAAATCCACTATTTTGAATATCCTCGATTAAAAAATAAATAACCTGGAAATCTTCAATACTAAAGTGGAATGGGCATGAAACGTAAAGATTGAATTTGCACACAATGAAATTCAAATATGGCGGCCAACCTGGTGGGTCAGAGTGAGCAAGGAGACCCCATATAGAAGACAGTCTTTGCCCCAGGAGCTTCGGAGAAATATGATGCATACTCTATTCTACCTCTCTCATTTCTGACTAATAAAGCATGCAAATGGGTAGTTATGGTATATTTTCCACTATCATTGTAAATCTCTCCCCCCATTTATCTTTTATTTTCCTTTCATTTTTTTGACTTGATTTCAGGGTCAGCGGTAGCATAGTGATTAGAGCACTCGACTCAGAAGGTGGTAGAACTATGTTCAATCCCACTGCAGGGAGTTAGGAGGGGAATCTACCATTAATTCCCCACCTCTAACCTGTTTCCACCCACACAACGGGAATTAATAGTGGTGTGTAAACAAATACCTTCGTTTCAACTGTCTAACTCTAACCTTTTAAAAATATGGTATCAGTGCCAAGTCTTCCTTCAGTTACGGTTCTTCCCCTATGCTTATATCAACACCCAATTTTTTGGATACTCGTTACACATCTTATAGTATTCCTTCACATCTGACAAGTCACAACACTCTCTATCTCTGTTTTCCTTTGTTTTCTTCGTGCCCAGGCCCGATGTGGGCAGAATTATCTATATATTGCCCGTCCTAGTGTCACAATCGTATAAAAAAGGGGGGGGACAGTACCCCCATACTAACTTGCTGTTTTCCTTTGTATTATACTGACTGAATTCTTCATCTGCATATTATTATATATGGATACTAAGTGGGTTTTTTTTTCCAGAGATGTTTATTTTTATACCTGCCAGGGTGGTATACGAAGAAAAAAATATTATTTTAATATATACTGGTGTAGGGTATTAGGAAATGACATACCAACACTTTCATTCCTTTTAATTTCGGGTAGTATTTAAACAGTCTTGGTAGGCTGCGAATAGTCATGATGAAGGTATATAGAAAATGGAATGCGCTTGAAGGAGGTTTCTTACATATACAGTATGAATATAAATAGTGATAGATCCATTTGTGGTAAGCATACTCTTCTATAAACTATAATTTCAAAACAGCATAAGTATTATATTAAATTAGCGGCACAGTTAAAGAACACGATAATATTAGTTAATTAAAATACAGTATATTCAGTTTATTCACGTTAGTTCAGTAAAATATCTGAAATCGTTTTGCATTTTGATGACACACAGTATGTTTAAATGCGTTGCAAGTTATTCTGCAAAATGGAGGCGCAGTAGTGCAGTTGTTAGAACACTTGACTCGAGAAGTGACAAACCCGTGTTCGAGCACACACAAGACAATAGAAAGGGCATCCAACCTTAATTCTCAAACTCCAACCCATCTATGTACACCCCCAATTGAATGGGGATTAATAGTGATACATAAAACACAAACACATAATGTTTGTACTGAAATGTGTCACTAGACTCTGTAGCACACTGAAAAATTAATGTTATAAAAATGTGAAAATCAGACACGATAATGATATTTTCCTATAATTTCAAAAGCTTAAGAGACATACATTCATGTAACTGTATATGAGGTAAGAAGTATTATAATGAAAACAAATTTATTTTCAGGCATCGAACCGTGTTTCACAAAATTAAAAGCTAGAATAAGAAAGCACGGGCAACAGTCCTTGATAATAACCTGGCTCTTGGCACTGAGGAAGTTTACTGGTAAAGTGCACAAGACAGAAAGTGACAAGCCAAACCAAAACATGGGTTTCATCCCTCTAAGGGGAATTATCTGAAATATATTTATATATAACCCCCCCCCCCATCGAATGATCACCAACTGTGATAAATATTACAAAAAATAAAAAAATAATGTAATGTTTTTTAATCAAGAATTTTCTCACTGAGAAAGCAGAATGGCCAGAACTGTAGAAAAAGTATTGAGGAGGAATGTTTCAAGATACCCTGTCTATCCTCACTCACTTCCTTTGCTGGTTGTTTTGTGGAATGAAAAAATCATGGAGGGATAGACTACCACCCCTCCCCTCCTCTTTCTCTTTTAATAGAGTCTTGGAATATTGTTGCCTGCCAGTTTATGTCAATGTTAATCCCCATTCGAATGAGGGTGGCAAAAGGCAGGTTGGAGCTAGGGAATAAAGGTTGGATGCCCTTCTTACTGCCCCCAATGGGCTCGAACACGGATTTGTCACTTCCAGAGTCAAGAGTCTTTTGATGCCTTTTCGAGGTTTATCCCTTTAGGCTTCCCAAACAACATGCAAGGAATACAAAGTAGAAAAATTTTTTGCCACACCATTACCAATAATAAAAAAAAAATTCACACAAATCATTCTGCTAGAAAAGTCATCCGAATGGTTACATTCAAATAAGCAAGTCATAAAAGGAACATCTACTCATTTTTCTATTCTTTTTTGTTTAAATATTTAATTCTCTCACAACTGCAGTACATTTGCACAACATCAGAATAATGAACGAATCCATATTCATATAATAGCAGACAAAACCAGGCTCCAGGACCTGAAGCTGCAAATCAGAAGAGTAGGCCAACCAACTCAGTAGTGGAGCAGCAAATAAGGCCTAGCCACTACAAACAACCCTTCTTCCTAATGGAACAAAAGAGAAAAAAGAAAGAGGGATTGCTAGCCTTATTACTCCCATATTTCTTTTTCACTGTATACTACAATGTGACTTGAAGGGAGAGGAGCTGGATTCTTTTGCAGTTTTATGTATCACTACTAATCCCCATTTGAATGTTGATGGATACAGACAGGTTGACGCTGACGTATTAAGGAAATGCTTTTCTTGAATATTCTACACTGGGCTTCACCACGGGTGTGTCACTTATCAAATTGAGTGTTCTAACCACTGCGCTACTGCAGTCTCTAAACTAGAGACTGAAAAATAATATGTTTTTCCCATATGTTATGGCTTCTTTCTAATCAGGGTGGCCAAAAAGAGAACAAAAAAGTTAGGTGCTCAAAAGTAAACCTACCATGCCTATCCTCACTGACCTCAATTCTATTTTATACTTTTTGACTTCTTAATTATGAGAAGAAATTTTGACCCAAGCCATAAGAAAAGACTGGAGAAGAAATTTTGACCCAAGCCAGAAAAGACTGGTCCACTGGGACTTCTGTCTATAATCCTTGTCCATGCCAGTTGTTGTGTAGCAAGAAAAGAAATTAAGTAGAAATGGGATTTCATTTCCCTTTTGTTTCAGTCACTATTACACACCTACACAAGAATTAAGAGGAATATTCTCCCAAAGCATCTGAAGCATGAAATTATAATAATTCCATATTTAATAGTTTGTATAAGGGGCTGTGATAGAGCATTCATCTCTGGAACTGACAAATCCCTTTTCAGTCCTTAATAGCTCCTGTGGTGGAAACTCCAACCTGCCTTTAGAACATGATTCAAACCTTAATGCACATAGGTTAAGGTATACGCATAAGTATTGGATTCCTTTCTAAAGGACCATTTATGATTCTGCAGACCAGTTAAAAAACTAAATGCTTCTCATGTAAAGACTTTCTGTAACAGAACATAGGGGACTGCAAAGGTTAGAGCACTCAACTCTGGATATGATAAATCTGTGTTTGAGCTCATCGCAGGGCATGAGCATAGGTATTAATTCTCCACCTCCAAACTGTGTTCACCCCTGTTCAAATGAAGATTATGTGATACATAAAACAAATAACAACAGCAAAAATATTTAGAACAAGATACAAAAAGGCACATCATGATACTGTTAGTGATAATAATGTTATAGGAAGAATCATATCTATATAACTTTAAAGGTCAGTGAAATATAGTAGACATTGGAAGGAATATATACAAATATGTATTTACAGAATAAAAAGTAGTCAGTAACTAGTTGCTATATGATAGCATAATATAGTTGATAGAACAATGAAATGCAAATACACAGTTTTCAAACGTTTCTAAATATTATACCTCCTATTGTCGGGGTTCGAACCTAGGCCATGTAGAATAGACTTAGTGCACTAAATTGTGGACTCCTGTTCTACAGGTCTCAGGTTTGAATCTCAACAGTAGTTGGAAACAATTGCTGTTAGTATATGATATAAATGTGTTATTTTAAGTATGAGAATTCATATGTTTGTATGAGAATGTATTCTTTATCTACACACCACAGTATATGGATACTAAGGAAATCATTGTATGCAATACTATAATTTCAAAATACGCCTTGATATGGCAAATTATCACAAAAGCCTTACACAGTTGTCCCTCATTTTAAGCTTCCATTTGGTTCCACCACTTCCAGTGTTAGTCAATATTTGCAAGTTGAAAATCCTTATACAGGGTGTTGAGGTATGACCACTATGAGTATTTTCAGTGCCTTACGACCGTTGTCTTTCGCCTCTCTTATCACTAAATGAAGGCTTCGGTCATCTAAAAGTTGAACAAGCTCAGCAAATGCATTAGCATTCTCCCCTGCATCAGGGGTTCCGGTGCCGGTCAGGACATCCAATAACTTCAGACGTCTCATGTAACCGAGAAATTTAACTTCCCAAAGCTCATATTTCGACTCATCACCATCAAATAATAATCTAGCACTAAGGCTGGGCCCATAACCTGTTGAGGTATGACTCATAGTAGTCATACCTCAACACAGGGGTTCTCGGCTTACGATGTCCTTGACTTACAAAATTACGTAGTTACAAAGCACCTCCCATAAATTATTTTGCTTCTTTTTTGATAATTTTAGGCTTGTATTATGTCGCCCAAGTGTAAAGCAGATTCTTCTGATGGCAGTGCTTCGAAGAAAAGGAAAGCCATCACCATGGAAGTGAAGTTAGAGATATTGAAATGCATGGAAAAGGGAGAAACTTTACTACTGCATTACCATAGGTGCTTATTTAGGTGTGTTCTGACTTACTGAAATTCGGGTTACATCACATTTCAGGAAAAGAACTCTGACGTAAGTTGAGGACCCCCTGATGTCAATATTTCAAATATAAGCTATATCCAACCTTCAGTATTCTTCAAATTAAGTCTACATTACCATACTGTACTTACACATTATCTAATGCAGTAAAGTAGCTGTTAAAATCATATTTTAATGGAAAAAAGTCCTGAAATTTTCTTTTTAAGTTCCCAGTTGTATATGCTCAATATTACACGAATTAAAATAGCATAAGATGAGGAACAACTGTATTATTTTGCCATAAAATTACAAATACAATTTAAATATGTGTAAAACAGTACAGTAGTTATTGATATGTATTTTTTCATGGAAATTTTTTTCTTAATTTTAATTTTTAATATTTTCAACCTCATATGTGCAAACTTGCATTGATAATATATAAAATGACGGACTAGTGTACCATTTTACCGGACTCTTAGAAATATGATTTAAATATGTATAAAACACTGTAGTAGATGTCATAATGTATTGCTTTAAGGAAAAATCTTTCGAAATATATATTTTTTAATATTTTCAGATCATGCACGTTCAAAATTGCATTACGAAAACTGCGTAAGATAAGAGACTACTCTACCATTTTATTAGACTCTTAAAAATACAATTTAAATTTGTGCAATACAGTACAGTAACTGTTAAAAAGTATCTATTTGGGGAAACTTGCTCAAATTTGTGTTTTTAATATAATATGATTGTATATTCAATATCAAATCACTGAGAATCGTGTAAAATGAGAGACAATTGTACTATTTTATTATACTCTTGCAAATGCCTATGTATCTCTTCTCTTCCACATTTTTATGGCCTCTATTGCCAGACTAATGACCTGAGTATCCAGTCAATAAACTTTTAAATTTGCTCTGAACTGTAGCACTTAATAATCAGTAAATATCTTGTTAGTCTTAATTCAAAGATAAATTTTTATTATTTAGTTATACAGATTAAGACTTGGGTTCAGTGGCTCTTTCTTTTTAAATACTGATCCCAAAAAGAGTTCCTATTTCAAAGCAAAAGTACTAAATTGTTATAGTGAGTCTGTTGTCCTTGTGATATCAGAAACACTGAGGATTTTACAATGAAATGAATAGAAAAAATTCCATTGCTATTGCACTAAAACAAGGCACGAATTATATTTTAATAAATATTCACCACTTTGTGTAAAATTATTTTTTACTCTCGTATAACATGGTATTCATGTTTGCATTATGTATGTATAGTTGGATCTTGTAAAGATGAGTAACTCTCTAAATCTTATGTAAGGATAAATAACCCAGCAAAACTAACTTGTAAAAATTAATAATCCCTAAAACTATGTTGTAAAGATGGTTAGATAAGGTCATGGAGTAACCCTCGGTTTACTCTTCTTTACAAGATTTGTGTAATTATAACCCCATAAACTAACTTGTAAAATTGAATAATCCTCAGAGCTACCTTGTAAAAATAGACAGCTTAGGTTAGTTTAGGTAACCCTGGAGTTGCTCTTCTTTACAAGATTTATATAGTTTTGCATGTGTATACATATTTGATTACCTTTAAGCACACACTTAAATTCTAAAATTTACGAAAGCACATTATTTTTAACACAGTTCTTATAATGAAATAGTACTCCAAATTTTACCTTACTTTCTAATATCTAGTTCCCATGCCTGCAAAAGCACATTATTTATAACACAGTTCTTATACTGAAATAGTACTCCAAATTTTGCCTTACTTCCTAATATCTAGCTTCCATGCCTGCAAATGTAAAAATGTGCAGCAAACATGCAAATATCAATCAAGGATAGAGAAAAAAAGGTTGCAGATATCACATTAAGCATCAACAAATTTGTCTTATACTTATTTTGTATTAAATATAACAAGAACAATATAAGATGTAATGGAGATAACTGGAGCGAATCTGGAAGTACAGTAACTGTATTCTATATTTTTCATTTTATCCCAACGTGGTAGATCATCTACGTTACTTCACTTTTTATTGAAGGAAAATACTAGGCATAACATTAAATTCCGCAGAGAAAGAATGCCAAGTTTTGCAAATCAATTTTCAAACTTAAATTTCAGATAATGCAAATACGGATCTTGTAAAGATAAGTAACCCCAAAACGCCATATAAAGTACATAGCCAGTAAAATTTTTAAGTTAAGTTAGGTTAGGTTCAGTTACTTGCCTTGTTTATAAGAATAACCCCAATGCATACTAAGATTACTTTTCTTTACAAGATCCGAAATTTTTTCCAGATACCCACATTAAATTGTACAGTATAATTAATACTAATGGTTCATCTCTGCTTCAGAAGCCACTAGATTTTTGCAGATATTTCTCTTGTAAGATTCATTCCTTTCCCTAAACATCTTATATAAAAGTACGAAGATATGATTTAGTAACTTGTCTTCTTTTAAGTTTTCCAAAGAATATATCCAAGCACCTCCTAACTGAAAACAGTATCACATTAATATCATAGTCCATCAAAGCTAATCCTGGAGGACATTTATTCTTACGCCCTAATAGCTAATAAAGTCCTCTCTATTGAAATGTTAATACACCATTTAATCCACCTGGCAGCATGCTAACTAACAAATGCACTGGTATCATAATTTTGTTTTCATGAACATCATAGCTGCGCTTAAATGATAGAGCTAAAGTACCAGTAAGAGAGAATAAACCGGGTGGGAAGTAGTGAAGTGCGGTGGCCATTAATCTGAATTTTTAAACAAACAAATGTAAGAGAGAGAAAACCAGGTCAGAAGCATAGATTTGTGGCCATTCATCTGAATTTTTAAATAAACAAAAGTACATATATACATACATATAATGGCCTCATTCCTCCTTGTAAGAGGGTGGCCGAGCAAGAAACACGCATTCACCACGATCCAAGCATACCTAAGTTACTCTCCTAATAAGGTAAGAGAGAGGAAATTGAGTGGAAAGTTGGATAGAGCAGTAGCCATGAATCTGAATATACAATGTAAGCAGAGCCTTATCTACAAAACTTCTAGAAAAAGAAACATCTCCTATGTTATTTCAGCTTGCAGTAGTATGGACGTGATTATTATTTCTTATTAATCAAAGACATGAAACCATTTGTATAAATCTCTAACAACACTTCAGACTAATCCCAAGTAAATTATACTGATTAGCAGTTATTTTTCTATAATCTGTATTATTACTTAATAAATTGCTGTACTGTATTAAAAACTGTATTATTCTGCATTAGTATACAGTACTTCCCTTAATAAGGTATTCAAATAGAAGTAATGACAGACTAATAATGTAATCCAAATTTTCATTTCTACTTTCATTACATAAACAGTATTTAGACAGTGTCCATTTACAGGGATTTTATCTGCATGACACTAGGAACATTTTTCCCATTATTTTCTTCTTTGAAATTCCACAACACAATGATTTTAGGAATGTATGTACTGTTCTGTATAGAATTATAGAAAAATTAACTGTAAACCACACAGTTATTATTTACATGATATTTCATACATGTTTTGATATGCGCATGATGAGACAGATAACTGGTAAACTTCTAGAGGTGTGTTGACATTAACTGATGCAACTCTAGGCACTTAAGAGTATTATATAAAGGGCATTGTATTAGAAGCTGTCAAAAATCTTAAATCTACGGACTTCTTTGCCTGTAAAACATTCGCTTCTTATGCGAGTTTAGTGCTTTTCAATAACAGTACCAGAAAAAGTTAAAATAAGAAAATCTGTAAGTCACACTTAACTCAAAACTTATGTTTCTTCATATACTGATGATATATGAAAACAAAACCAGCAACGTTTATTTTAATCATGAAAAATGCAGCACACCAGTAAAGGTTTACTATCCTACTACTGCCCTCCTGAATGTTTAAATCTGTTGTCACCTGACCATACCAGGTATATCATTCCAGAAGTCACCTGACCATACTAGGCATATCATTCCAGTAGTCACCTGACCATACTATACATATTATGCCAGAAGTCACTAGACATACTAAAACATATTATTCCAGAAGTCACCTAACCATACTAGACATATTATTCCAGAAGTCACCACACATACTGAAACATATCATTCCAGAAGTCACTTGACGATACTGGATCATGTTATTCAAGAAGTAACTTGCCCACACTGGAACATGTTATTCAAGAAGTCACTTGACCATACTAGAATACATTATTCCAGACGTCACCTGACCATACAGGAACATGTTTTTCCAGAAGTCACCTGATCATACTGGAACATTTAAGTCCAGAACAATAACACTGGACAGCATTTATCGGTATTCTGTAAATACATACCCCTAAATATACCCCAAAAACAAATGCAGTACCACGTTCAAATCCTAAGGAACAAACATATTAATAAGCTAATTTCTTAAACCATAAAAGCTGTACATTTTCACTGCATGTAAAAAATGTTTAGTTTCCTACTAAATATATTACAAAATGTGGAAGGACTAACTATAGGTCAAGATAAAAAAATTCAGATTTTTTCCAATATGAAAATCTGCGATCCAAATATTTATTATTATGGATCTTACTGCTGAATTACATAAACGAATTTTATTATATATACTCAAAATATAAACATTTATGTTAATTAGAGAGTGATATGTGATATGAAAAATAAGGAATAAAAGCTCTTTGAGTATACTTAAGGACTTTAATGAATACTTTTTAAGAACAGATTCCATTCTGCAAAAGACATAATTGAGCCTACCATATTCAGGACTAGCCTCAAATTTTGTCATATTGCAAATATCAAAATGGAATCAAATGCTCATTATTTAGGAAACTGTTATACTCAGGCACTTGCTTACAAGGAGGAAAATTAATTCATAAGTAAATACTGTACAGACCATAATGGCCTGTGACGAAGACTATAATAAAGAATACAAAATACATAGGAAGAATAAACTAATTTGTAAATAAAGAATCAAGAAGATTCATGTGAAAGTATTAGTTGTAAGTACTTTCTCCATCATGAATAATATTTACTGGCCATCTTTGTTCAATTTTATAGAGTAATATGGGACCTTTGGGGGGAGAAGAAGGGTATTTTTCTGGAAGAAAAATTTAGTTTCCTAAGTCTCTGTACAGCAAGTCAAGTCTCCTTTTGGGCACGGGCCAGCCATACCCAAAAATAGGCTAACTCAAGAAAGAAACGGAAATAGGTGCAGTCACGCATTCACACTGCTGCACCATTTTACAGGCTTTATGGGCAATGGGGATAGAGACCCCGGCTCACAGAGTTCACATAACTTACGCTGCCTCTCTCTATACTGTTGCTATGGTAGCTTTTTCCCATTGGACATTGTGAAGCTAATACTTCTAATTACATAAGGGGAAGGAGGGTGGGTGTTGAAAGGCTGTTTGGAATTTCAGAAAAATTCACTTTTCCTCCCTCAAGGTGCCTTTTTTTTTGGGGGGGGGGCATCTCCATCTATCACAAAACTTGTGTAACTATAGAACCCAAGGAGGTTGGATAGGGATTCTAGACTCCTTGGGAAGGAAATATAGCTGGTTAGAAATAGCTTCCTTTCATTTGTTAATCAAAGTTAATTGGACTTTAGTATAGAACACGCATGCATGCATGTACGCACATATATATACACTAAATTAGACGGCATTTTTAGATGCACTCTCTTTTCAGCAGGAGATATTCAAGGAAAAAGTTTCAATGTAATTAAGCAAGTAATCTTTAAAGCAAGCTAGCAGTACTTTAAAAAGAGCATTAACCATAAAAAAAATTTACAATAGCACACACTCTTTCTTTCATTGATCCTTCATTTATTTCATTGTCTACTTTAATATCTTTTAGTTACTCTTTAATAATTTAAAATCTTCAATTAATGCACAAAAATATAAAGCATCTTACACAACGATAAGCAAAGTCTCTGAGTCTTTCTTTTCACCTTACTGTGGTCTATTGTACAGTATTCCACTTTCAGTATTGTAGTTTTAAATTACTCCATTATATCTTTTTATAAATTTCTAGAATATATATAATTTCAATCTAAAATTGCGTAAATACTGTATATCTTTGGCTTGGCTGTGAGAGTTGATTTTTTTTTATCAGAGGAAGCAGTTGGGGTAGCCAGAGGCATGATAACCTATCTTTTCATTGAGACTAATTGGGACATAAAACAGTGCTTTATCATTTATTTAAAATAATATAGGTCAACAGAAAACAGAATCTATATGACATATAACAGGGGAAGCAGAATATAGTAATGTACAAAGTAACTCACCCATTATACAAAGGAGAGAGAATGAGAAACAACAGCATAGCAACAGTAAAGGACAGGATGGTGTAAGTTTATTGAACTTTCTGTGTGTTTGGCCTAGATCAACACTGCCTGTAGAGCAGGGGTTCTCAAACATTATCTGCTAAGTACTCCAAGCTATAAATAATGTCTCCTACTAATTTGACACCGAATATGGAACTGTAATATAGTAAGACTAGTTCAATGGCACTGCAATGAATATCATAAATTTTTTTAAATAAAAAAGACTTCATTAAGCAGTAGCATCGACATCACAAAGAATTTAGAAGGGATTACTGTTTAAATTACTTTTTTCGTGAGCCATCTAAGTAATCCTGGAAAATTTCCTGCGAAACCCGGTTTGAGAATCCGTGCTGTAGAGCCTTTAAAACGGATCATTAATGATAGGCCTCTTAAGGATGTTCACATGAACTTTATAAACTTCCCATCAGCTAATAAAAAACTAAATAAGGGAGAAATTGGAAAAGATAATTTATTTCTTACTAAGCATATCCTCTCAATCGTTAAATGTTTAATATTAATTTCATTATATAATTTTCTAAAGGCTAAAGCATAAATTTCTTAAAAGGTTAAAAACTTTTATATTTCACAAAGGAATTCCACGCCCTCGATAAGTATCACATATTCTGTGTTTGATTACATTACCTTAATCCAATATTCAGTCTAGATTCTCACACCCAGGAATAATAATGTGAGTGTTAGAATTAATTATTGCATAACTAATGATGGATTATTTTGAGGAATTCATAAAACATTAACACCTTTAGTGCAATTGTTAGCCTTAATTATTGCATAACTATTGGTCGATAAAACTTTTCATATTTAAAGGTTTTCATATCTTAATATTGCTTCCACGTTTCAATAAAAAAACAAAGAAAATCATGAAGGCTGACTGTTAATTAAAAGCATAACAGTTTCAGCAGTATTTCCAACCATTGGTTGTATTTTAAGAAGCTAATAATCACTAACCATCACTGACAATTCGTTATAGCTGGTAACTATTCAGCTTGGTGATATATGAAGCCAAGCTTCATATATCATATCCACTGTATTTCTTATACAGTGGATATTAAAGCACTTATTGTATTTTGAAAAGAAGCGAAAATGACACTGCTACAGCTTTGTATTTCTTGATGGAAAATTATACAGCACATCTTGATAGCAACAAAAATGAGATGATAATTAGGACCTATTGCCAGTGAGAGTATCGTGTGAGGTAACTTGTAATCCAAGTGTAATTATTTCATTAAAATTAAAATTTTTACATTAACCCACCACCCATCAAACTCCTAACTTGTAATCCACGTATATACACTTTCTAAGATTCAACACTTATCTAAGCCAACACCCGTCAGTTATGGAAAAAAAAAATCAAATCATGAGACGACTATGAAGGAAACAACTTTACCTCTGTAGGTTGGAGGACAAGGCAGAGAAACATCATTTACACTACGTCCTAATCTGGTAGCTAATTTATATCAGTGTTTTAGTAGCCAAGGCTTATTATGGGTGCCCAATATCACGAGTTCCAAGATTTTTTGGATCTTGTAAAGATGAGTAACTTCCTGAACCTCATATAAAGTTAAATAACCCTGTAAATTGTTAGGTTAGCTTGGGTCATTTGCTTTGTATATATGAATAACCCTAGAGCTCAATGGGGTTACTCTTCTTTATATGATCTAATATTTCTTGCAGGTTTGCTTCTCACCCATTACATTCCATAATGAAAATTGAAAATATTTTGGAGCTTTGATGTCTGGCCAATCAGAAAAAACCAGCAAGATGGAATCAGTCTATTAGACTGTATAATACATGCATATAGATCTTTAAAATTTCATATGATCTGAGTTTAATAAAATGCATTCTCAAGTGAATCTGTAATTGATGGATTGTGTGTGTCAATCTTAAGGCTTTTACTGTAACATTATGAAATACGATGGTAAATAATGACTAAGACAGAGGAAGTTAAAACATGTATAATGCTGCTAATATGTCTAATTGTATTTTGTGCCTCCAACACACAGTATGGCATATATTTTGATGCTTCAATAAAAGAAGAAATAATTAGTCAGACACAAATAATTAGACAGAGGTCTGCTTGAACACAACTATGGGACGGGTGATGGCAGCGGGTTGTTATGTGGGAGCTCGCATATGGGTTCTACTAGAAAATGATGAAGGAGAGCCAAAGCTGCTTCGCCCATGTAGGGTTTTGGGTGAGCTGCTGCTTTGACTATTTTTACCAAAAATTGGTCGTGGGGGCGTAATCGCAGTGTCCTTATAGGAGGAGGAACCCTGGACTTGCATCAAAGTATAGCTAGGTAATGATGTTTGCAAACATGAAAAGTCATCACTAGGGGAATCCATTGGGAAAGAAGACACTCTGGGAGACTCTGCAGAATATCTAAAACCAGAACTGGTATATGTTTCGGATTCCTTTGGTTTAGGCTGCACTGGTGGTGAATATTGCAGTTCCTTATTACACATGGAGACTGAAGATTGTTTAACTAATGGAGAGACTTCTCTCATGCCTGTTTGGGTATTGCTAATATCATTACTACCAGTGTTGTCGTCCTCATAGTCTTCCTTCTTTTGAGCCACCTTTGCAAGAGTAGAGGAAGCAATGATATATAAAACATTGGCATGTAATTAATAGTTAAGCCTCCTTCGTATGAGCACAAACATATGTTCTAAAGGGCTCACCAACGAAGGCTTGTACATTTATCATCTATTTGATATGTGTGTGGTCTCTTTCTAATACTACATTATGGAAGAGAGTGCACCACGTATGAAAGAGTAGTGGAATAACATATATTCTGGAGGAGGATGCACACCAAATCAGGAGAGGAGCAGAAAAACGGCACAACTGCCATAATCAATCCCTGTGCCTCACAAGGCACGCAAACCTAGGAAAGACCTTGCTTTTCCGGGTTATTACCTCATCATCCAACACAACATATACAACAACACATTTATAAAAAAAAATATTCTCTGGAGGTCATTTCTCAAAAACTCCTAATAACAGACACTGAGAGCAAACCAGGACATAACTACAAATATATTTGTTCAACATACTCCACACTTGTTACATTTGAGCTGGCGAACTAATAGATCAGTTTTCTGCAACTCATGCAGAAAGTGGAAACATTTCACTTGTGCAACACTTGCTAACATGAAACACTACATTTCCCATAGTATCTAAGAAATATTCCCCATAATTACATTACGTCACCAAAACTCCACCTGGCCAGGCTACAGTATGGGCATCAGCCAACCCTTCTGACCACCAGAAGAGGCTGAATGATTCTGGCAATGATTCCTGACAAGGATGTATCAAATCAGCTCATACAATAAAAAACATTACAGAAGACTGCACTGCTATCAACCACATACACCAGTAATACAAAATACATTCGCTGAGAGCTCTGTAGGAAAAGCCGGGATTGGCAGTGGCCTTCCTATAGGTATTTGGGACTATTTGGCCAGGTGGCCTAGGGAGTGATAACAACATCAACACAACATATTTTCTTTGTGAGATCTGTGAGTAAGCCCAGGATTTGCAGTGGCCTTCTTAAGGGACCTGGGGCTGCTTCCGAATAAGAAAAATACTCCTTAAATGAGTACAAAATGTGCTCTTCCAATAAAACAAAATATCCATGAAGATTATTGTAAAAGATTATTCCACTTCAGCAGCAGATAAATATTTACCTTTAAATGTCTGAACTTATATTCAATCATAATAAAAGTATAAATTTGCTTACTCCAAGTACTATAGTAGTTAATAGCCAAGAGAGAGCTAATTTCGATACGCTTATTGAATTTATGAATGTCCGAGAACATACATTAACCATTCTAACTCGAAATAATCTATATACAAAAACCATTTATGTCCTTCACAAAGGAGATGGCTTGTCAAAGCAAAAACCTGAGCGTGGAGGGAAAATATAAATGAGGTGATTTCATGATCCCCTCACTTCGCCCCAATTAGTCGACTTTTACGACAGACAGAGGAACATGGAGGAAGCATTCTTGCCACCCATTGGGGGGGGGTACTATCTACATACAAAAGCCATAAGTTCTTCTGTAAAAGAAGAGGCTAAGTCAAAGCAAAAAACCTGAATCTATTGTGGAAGGAAAATACAATGGAAGGTTTTCCAATTCCCTTGCTCTGATCATTTAGTGGACTTTTCAAATGGCAAGGGAACACGGAGGAATTATCCTTGCCACCCGCTCTAGAGGAATATATGAACCTACCTTTAATATATTGTCGGAATCAGCTAAAGCTTGTTTAGCAAGATATCTCTCCCTCTTCATTTTGATCTCGAGGCTTTGGGGTACATCTGGTACAACTATATCAATTAGACGACAAATGCCAAAAACAACATGCTGCAATATGTAAATACTATTAATGGATACAGCACTGAACGGGAACAAAAATAAATGCAATGTTTATTGTTTTGCGTCATTGCTGACCCATACCCAAATGGGGGTAAATACAGATAGGTTGGAGCTGGGGAGTAGAAGCTACATGCCCTTCCTAATGCCCCATGGTGGGATCAACCACTGGTTTGTTACTTTATAAATCCAGTGATCAAACCACCCTGCTACCACGGACCCCTGAGGGAATTAAATTATACATATTACAATATGTAACCCTGCAAATTCATACCATACATAAAAAGTTCATAAACTTTTATTTTCATCATAAAATGAAAAAGATTACGTAAAAAAGTTTTAAATTTTGATTTTTTAAGTTTTATACACAAAGGCTTATATTTAGCTACTTGAACGTGATTATGGAAGCGACTTCTTACCTAGGTATTAATATTTATGGTTGATGGAGCAGAATAAAAGGATATAACATTATTCTCTTCACATCTGATAAGTCACAAAATTCCCCATCTCTGTTTCTCTTTCTGATTCTTATATGTTTTTTTTTTCGGTGCCCGGGCCCAATGAGGGCATTTTTCTTTTCACTTACTGGTGTCGCACTCATAAAAGAAATTTTAGTTTGTTTACCCAAAACGAACAATTTGCACGTGAGAAGGACAATATAATGCCATGGCTCACCTCAAAAAGAATGACAAAACCAAGCCTTATTGCCAACAGTCTCCAGAAGAAGAGAGTATGGTTGCCTTCTGAATCTCTGTATCCTCTATACCTAAAAAGATTTTAAGAAATATATACATTATTCAATCTTGGGCCCGCATCTTACACAGCTTAAAATAGTACGGTTCCAAACATACGTTGTCAAAATATATAAAAAATTTATTCCTTTAAAAGGATATATTATAGCGACTACTGTACAGTGCTTACAAGGAATTTAAATTACATTAAGTTAAATTTACTTATGATACAGTAATCTATGCATAATTCAAATTTAGAGTATACAGGATGTTGGTAATATTCCACAGAAATGAATATTACATAATTACTCTTATATAAGATTCTTGGACATATATACTTTTTAAGTAATTTTGCGATACTACAGCTGAAGGTTTTTTGAACTTAAATAGGTCTGTCCAGGACAGTTCGATGTTAAGTCTTCCTTCAGTTACAGTTCTTTTTCTATGCCTACAGCTACACTGAATATTCTTGGATATGCATCACACATCTTTTATTATCCCTTCACATCTGACAAGTCATTACACTCTCCATCTCTGTTTCTCTTTACTTTATGTATTCTTCGTGCCCAGGCCCGATGAGGGCTGTTTTATTTCATTTTTTTTTTTTGGCCCGTCCTGGTGTCACAATCATAAAAAAAAAAAAATGCAGAGTTGGGAAACGAACTGATAACGTATGATGAAGGACCACTTATATATATATATATATATATATATATATATATATATATATATATATATATATATATATATATATATATATATATATATATATATATATATATATATATATATATATATATATATATATATATATAGTGTAGTCTCCGTGGCAAAATGGTAGCGCCTGTGACTTTGAGGCGGCAAGTCGCGGGTTCGCGTCCCGTCACGGACTGAGGTTAGTAAGGGCATACACTCAGGGTAACGATTACATCTGCCAAAACAAGTCCTTCGTAAGAAGGCAACCGTCCTAGCCCTTAGTAGAAAAGGGAGTTCGTGACGTAAAACCGAATCGAATCGATATATATATATATATATATATATATATATATATATATATATATATATATATATATATATATATATATATATATATATATATATATATATATATATATGAATGATTTGTAATTACTGTGACATGAAGAAAATACAAAAGTGGAATTTTTACTTCACCATCATCAGGAATATACCTTTTAATCGCCTCCTATGACACAAGGACTACAAAGGTGAAAGTCTTTATTTCCTCCTCAATACCATGGTTAATAATAATTCTAATATTGCTGGGGGGGGGGGGCACGGTATAAGTTTTTCCATATTGTTTAAAGCAATATTAAATATTTTTTGTTGCTAAAAATGTGTCCTTCATTGGCAGTAAATGTTAGCAAATTGTATAAGTTTTGGCATAAAACATGAAATTTTAAGTACTTAATATTCACTAATTCAAATGATAAAAAAAACTCATTACATATGATAGGAGATCTTGTGCGAATTGAAGGCATTAAAACGTAAGTGCATTCTTTGCATCTTGTATAGAAGAGTAACCCATAGGGGCTCTAGGATAATACATATTATTAAGGCAAATCACCTAACCTAACCCAATCTTACAATTTATGGGGTCATTTATGGTAGCTTAAAACAAGGTTCTGGGGGTTATTCATCTTTAAATGATCCCATTCTTTAAACAGACAAAGCAAATAAGCAAAATGATGCGCAGCACAGATAAAAAATATTATTATAAGCTAGTCTTTGCACTGCAAAAATAAAAGACAAAAATTACCTGCACTCTTGAGTAAATGCATCAGTGGGAGCAGTTGCTAGAGTAAAATTAACGTATCCTTTTAGTGACCAATCATATTCGTACTTGTAGAGTAGTCGAGGTAAAAATTCCGATGTAAATGCTATCAGAAATGCCTGAAACAGATATGCACAGACATATTTTAGAGTCAATATTTTCAAAATATCGATACTTTCAATATTTTCAAACAGTCAGAAGTATTATATTAAATAATTTTGAATAAACTCGATAAACTTCCTGACATATGATGAAATTTTTTCTAAAAAAGAAACTTCCTGACAAAAGATTATTTTTTTATTTATTTTTTTATAAAAGCAGCATTTTATCAAAAGTTCTAACAAAACGCAAATTATTTGACGTGGTTGATAAGGAGTAGAACTGCTCTCAGAAGTTCAGTAATATAAATAACTGCAAAGTACTATTCAATTCTCAAATGTAACACATTCAGTACTTTTAGCGACTACTGAAACTTTTGGATATAGAATAAACGTTGAATTTCTTACATAAACATTAGTCGCAAGACTAGTAGAACAGAAGTTTCTTGTGAAACTTACATTGCTAATAACAGCAAGGTGGGCCATGAAGTCGAGTATGGTAAACCATATACCAATATTCTGAGCCCTTTCTGAAATGGCTCTTCTTGTTTCACAAACAAATTTCCTAGCATCGAGCCGAATTTCAACCCAGTTGTTAAGAAGTGCAAAGAGTGGCGCAAGAGGGAATGCAGCCACAAAAATTGTGATAAATCCAAACTGAAGAACTGGAAAAAACAAACATGTTTGGGCATAAGCCTCACACGAGAAGTTTACAGTAATAGTAATCTTAAACTAATGTTTCAGAAGGTTGTAGTTTGCCGTTTTAGGCTATGTGTCACTATTAATCTCCATTATGGAGTGGACACACATATTGTGGCTAGGGAATTAAGGCTGGATACCCTTACAATAGCCCTATAGTGGACTTGATCGTGGGTTTGTCACTTACCACATCGAGTGCTATAACCAACACGCTACTGCAATTCCTTTTTCAGATGTTAGTTACTAAATAATTTACTTTATATATACACTGTAATTCTGCATAACAAATAAACACGGTCCCCTTCTATACTACTGAAACTTTCTACTGAGCTGTCACAAGAGAAATTTTTCCAAGACTGATATAAAAATGATGTAAAATAGAAATGAAAATCACGTGACGAATAAATTCATCTATTCAAAACAAAATTTAAAATGATCCAGAGATGTTTCAATCTGAGTAACTTAATTAACAAATTCACAGCTGACATGTTATACCACCCTCGCTTGAATCAATATTTTGTAGCTTGAGAAATTAAGTCAACAG
The DNA here is from genome assembly GCA_037179515.1 of Halocaridina rubra. Classification (NCBI taxonomy): domain Eukaryota; kingdom Metazoa; phylum Arthropoda; class Malacostraca; order Decapoda; family Atyidae; genus Halocaridina; species Halocaridina rubra. Next base: position 135,362 of record JAXCGZ010001905.1, read on the forward strand.
CCTGCAGTGTTATGCACACTAGTTTGTAGCAGTATTCTGTATCTAAAGCAACAAGTCTACAGCCTGCCTGGTATTGCCACCTTGCTTTGAACCAATATTTTGTTATATAAGCAACTAGATAGAGACTGCCGTGCTGACTATGATGTTTGCGGATGACATTGTGATCTGTAGTGAGACTAGAGAACAGGCTGAAACAAGCCTGGAGAGGTGGACGTATGCAACGGAGAAGAGGAATGGAAGTTAGCAGGAGCATGACAGAGTATGCTAGGTATAATGGTGTTGAGGAGAGATGAGTATATATATTTGGGGTCAGCTGTTCAAAGTAACAGTGTGGCAGAGAAGTGAGGAAGAGAGTGGAGATGATTGACAGGAGTGATGTGTGACATAAGGGTAGCTGCAAAAGTGATAACGTTTACAAACCAGTAATAAGACAAGCCGTGTTGTATGACTTGGAGACAATCCTACTGACAAACAAACATGAGGCAAAGCTGAAGATGTAGCAGTTTTCTTTTGGAGTAACAAGGATGGACAAGAAAAGGGATGAATATACTAGAGGGACAGCACAGGTAGGACGGTTTGAGGACATGGCGAGAGATGGAGTTGCCAGGCACAATGGTGAGAGGAAGGCCAAAAATGAGGTTTATTGATGCAGTGAGGGAGGAAATGAGAGCATGTGGTGTGATAGAGGAGTACACAAGGGAGAAGGTGATATGGAGACGATTCATCCACTGTAACGACCCCTGACGGGAGGAGCCAAAAGGTTTGAAGATGATAGTGATAATTCATATACTGATACCTCAGAAATTAAATGCAAATTACAGTGGTACTGGGAATATTAAAAATAGTACTCATTAGAAAAAGAATCAAAATTACTGCTATAGAGACATTACCACAATCTTTTCCTTTCAAAGATATCCTCATCAGTTAGGTAAGTGGAAATTTTTTTGGATGACTACTGTAGCGAGCTTTAAGTTCTGTCTACAACTTCTCCATTGTAGTAATAAAGCTGTTGTTAAATGGAAGGCCTAAGTATAAACCTAAGGATATGATATTTACATCATAAAAATAATATAGAACGAATTATCGCATCCAAAGTCATTTGTTCCACTCTTCTATACTCATAATAATCTTTGCAGTATGTAAAAAAGTACTTTTCAGTGCAGGAAGAGTTGATAATTGGAATATGCAATTCTAAATATATTCATAACTTGGGATAGATATTTTAAGAGTTAGAGCAGAAAAAAAAAATTAAAGTGACCAAGAGAAAGATAGCTACGGGTATAAGGTACTTTTCCATAAGTATAATTAGGGAAGTACACACGCACAAAAATGCATCCTAGCTTTAAAAAAAAAAAACACACCTGATAAAGAAATGGGGAATTACGATCATGGATCTTCCCAACAGAACAATGAGGTAAATACAATTAGGCATACTTACCCATCTCTAGGTATTCTTGAAAGAGTCCTTCATTGTCAATCAGCTGATAATCGGCCTCCCAACGTGATTTAGCATCACGAGACATCCGGACCTGTTAAAAGTCAAAATGCCAGCACAAACATTACTAATTGTTGAATGAAAAAGCAAAATATGTCGGCATTACTTATCAAATATATAAACTTGGCCATCTGAAAACGAGTTTTTCTCACTATTTATGCTATACATAATATTTTCATTCACTAAAGCAATGATATTAATATTATCACACAAAGCAAACATAAATGAAAATCAAAACAGCAGTTACATCAGGCCCTTTAATGGAATAATGGAGGAAAAAATACCTCCTCTGTGTTCCCTTGAGTGTCGTAAAATTCGTCTAAATGAGGCGGAGCGAGGGGAATTGGAATCCCCTTCCTTTGTATAGTTCTCCCGGATAGTCAAATTTTAGCTTTGACTTAGCCACCCCACCCATATAAAGGGGACTATAGATTTTTATATATAGATAGATTCGACATGTGCTGCCTACCTGTTTTTTATGCCACCACGCTTTGACTTTGGGCACTAGAATTTCTTGGGCATTGTTAACCACCTGTTTCCCAATCATGATGACAGCCAATTGTTGTGCCAGCTCAATCAAGCAGCCACCAGCTGAACACTGTAAATGATGTATATGATCTTGCATTACACAAATATCTGCTTACTAATAATGACAATTTTCTTTTTCATATTGTATGCCACTTCAAGGAGAATCCAACAGGACGTTCATTATTATTGTTATTATTATTATTATTATTATTATTATTATTATTATTATTATTATTATTATTATTATTATTATTACTATTATTATTATAAGCCAAGCATCAAGCCCAGCTGGAAAATGTCATCAAACATTATTATTATTATTACTATTATGCCAAGCTGGAATAAGTGGATGACTATAAACCAGATGGGTCAGCAAGGGAAGCCACGTGGTGAGGAAAAGGAAAAAGAGAATATAGAAAAACAATAAAATTCCAATCTCTGGAATTACACTTATCAGCGCAGTAAGAAACCTTAGTTTGGGGAGTGAAGCACCTTAGATTGAGCTCACTGTGGGGCGTTACGGAAGGGCATCTAGCTTTAATACCCCAGCTCCTACCTGTGTGTGTCCATAATCATAATATGGATCAATAGTGATACAAAACAGCAAACAACAGCTCATAAGCGCAGAAGTTAGCGCAATCAACTCATGAAGTAACAAACTTGTGTTTGAGCCCACAGTGAGGCATTAAAGTGTAACCAGTCATAATTTAACAGTTCCAACCAGTCTGGCCCACCCCCATTCGAATAGGAATCAATGGTGACACACTAAATGGCAAACATACGAAGATAACAAGAAAGATAGCTTACATCTTCATTGCGAAGTCCTAGGATACGGCGGTAATGGCCTGGGTAGCCAACAAAGCGACCCTTGAAGAAGGCAATGTAAAAGATTGATGAGTAGAAATTGACAAATTGAAAGATGAAGACTTTGAAGGTTAGGCTATCTTCGAATTCGGACTGAGTTCGGTGCATCTCTGAAAAAAAAAATGAAAATAGTGCAGGCTATTTATCGTGACCCTGAGGGGGGTAAGAATACCTCTTCAGCGTTCCCGTGTGTCTAAAAACTGAATAAATGGGACAGAGCTTTATACTTTCCTCCCACAAAGAGCCTTGTTTTCTGCTGTAACAAAATGATCCACCTTATAAGCTTTACTGCAGAAGCAAATACCATTCAGTTAAGTGCCAAATATTCTAAGTTTTTTTATTTTCAAAAGCTATGAGACACTATTTATAAAAATAATAATTAAAAGTAATGTAACTTAATTTTGAGAAATGAAGTGTCAGCAAAAATGTAAAGTACGATGGAGGGCAAAAGGTGAAGATATTTTGTTACTAACGAATAGCAGAAAGACAAGAATAAGACCATCGAATTACTTATTCATTTCTTAGTGGATAGACAGCGCGATTTTGGAAGTGACAAACCCATGCTCAAGCTGACCATGAAGCATCAGGAAGGGCATCCAGCCTTCATTCCCCAGCTCCACTCCCATTCGAATGGGGATTAATAATGACACCTAAAGTTGCAGACAACATTCTTAAATATTTAGGCATTAGGACCTAAATATTAAGTTGGAATATGATGGATAAATTTTTATATTTTTTACATAAGTTAATATAAGTTACAATAGGGAGCCACAGTGGTGTAGTGGTTAGCATAATCAACCTGAGAGGTGACCGACCCAACATCGAGTCGATCACGGGACGTTAGGAGAGGCATCCAGACTTAAGTCCCCAACTCCAATCTCTCTGTGTCCACCTCCAAATTGGGGTCTTATAATGACACAAAAATAGAGGTTATTGTAAATCATGTTAACAGAGCACTTACCCCATGTTGTAAGTCTATATGCTAGCTTTTCATAAATTCTGCCCATGAACATAATGATGATGAAGTTGACAACTGCACCAGAAAGGGATGATATTGCTTGTGCCTGCAAACAAAAGAATATCTGGAGCTGACAACATCATAAGCCAACAACACAACATACATTCTCAAAGAATTCTGCAGTTAAATCCGAATTCGGAAGTTGCTTTCCCTAGGGACATGGAGCTGCTCAGCCAGGCAGCTTAGGTAATAAGAATAAAAACCTAAAATGGTGAGAAAGTTTGCATTTATATTAGCGGCCACACTATATAACACCTACATACATATGCTAAATAAAGTTCAGTGATAAGATAATACTTTCAAGTGACATTATATATATATATATATATATATATATATATATATATATATATATATATATATATATATATATATATATATATATATATATATATGGCTCCCTATATATATATATATATATATATATATATATATATATATATATATATATATATATATATATATATATATATATATATGGCTCCCTATATATATATATATATATATATATATATATATATATATATATATATATATATATATATATATATATATATATATATATATATATATATATATATATATATATATTCCTTTTTCTTTATTAAATGAGTTGTCATATTTCACTGAAGCTTGCAGTGGCCTCAATTGTAACAAGAGACAAATATGTAGGTATCTATAAACAAGTATCATTACAAGAATCTGTCTTACATACCTGTGATCTAAGAGTATCA
>JAXCGZ010001905.1:145000-192500 GCA_037179515.1 Halocaridina rubra
GTGAAGCTTCATAAAAACTTCTATGCAGTGTAAGAATAATTGATGATTGGAATTTCCCAAGTGAAAAAACTATAAACACTAAATGCATTCATGAAGAAAGATATGGTAAGTGTTCGTGACTGAGACATGATACCGACCATGATCTGAGGATTTACAAGCTTCGTAAACTGTAACTTGGGGACAGCTAGGTAAACAGTACCACACACGCACTAAAATATTTTATAATTTTTAGAGGTCTGGAGTACAATAAATAGGATATTAACTAGGGTTTGAGTAAAGGAATGAAATAATGCTAAACTGAAAAATAATATGAAAATCTTACTCTCTGTACATGCACTGACCAGTAGTGCTTGGCTGTGAGACATCGATGTCAGTATCCGATGCTATATATATATATATATATATATATATATATATATATATATATATATATATATATATATATATATATATATATATATATATATATATATATATATATATATATATATATATATATATATATATATATATAATGACGTAATGGACTTGAGAAAGTCAAATTTCTGGTTACTACAAGAATTTTCTTATGAAATCCAATATACATTATTTCTGGTGAAAACAGGTTTAGATTTCCTACAGCTTTATACAAGAGATATTTCTAAAAAAAAATATTTTGGAAACTTTCTACCATAATGAATTACAGAGCATTAACATTCTACATAAAAATAACCATAAAACATCTATATACTCCAAAATAGTTTCAATGAAGTAAATAAATACTTACATCATGTAGAGGGAAAGCGGCACTATATATACCTTCATCAATCAGTCTTTCAATGCCAATCTCTCCCTTCTTCCTCTTGCCGAAAGATGCTGTGGAGAGGATTTCATGCACTATCCTTGATCTCTGCGTACTGGTAAAGTACGTTTCAGGAGAGTCACTCCCTAGAAACCTGTGACCATTAATAAAAAAAATTAATATACGTAGTGATTTCTTTCTCTACCTCATAACAAAAAATAGAAATTATGCACACTAATTTTAATGAGTTTCCCAGGGGACTGCGGAAGTGTAGTGGTAGAATACTCGACTCGGGATATGGCAGACCAACGAGCAAGCCCACCGTAGAGAGTTGGGGAATTGGGAAGGGCATCCAGTCTTAATTCCCCAGCTCCAACATGTCTGTGTCCACCCCCATAATGGGGAGTTACGGTGACACATAAAAGGAGGATTATAAATTTGAAAGCGTTTACATACTCCTTTGCCAGCCACAAAATGACACCAGTGTCCACTATTAAAATTATTACAATGCAGTGATTTCTTTCTCTACCTTACATAAACAGAAATTATGCACACTCATTTGAATTATTTTTCCTTGTCCTTCGCAAGCCACAAAATACTAAGGCTACTTGTTTCATGAGATAAGAAGATGGGATTAACCTAGCTATGGTAGTTGGGCCTCATAGCAAAAGATCCTTACCCACTTACCCTGTGAATGACTCAAGTAAGATTGTGGGGGGAATTGTGTCAACCCATAATAGGTACCCCCCTGCCTTTTTTTTATTTTATTTCTTTTTATTTTTCTCGTTCTTTTTCAAAAGTTTGCCTTTGATGAGTGATGTGCTCATGATTATTTTGGTAGAATTTCTCTGAAAGACCTTTTTGCATTTACTAATAAGTTATCAAATATCCTGCCATTATTATTATTATTATTATTATTATTATTATTATTATTATTATTATTATTATTATTAGCCAGGCAACTATCCCAACAGGAGAGATTCAGTGACTATAAACCAGATTGCTCCAGCAAGAGAAACAAGTTGGGAAGGAAAAGATAAAACAATAGTTGAAAAAAAATGAAATTATATGGAAGAGTACAACTCGGTATTGCAATACGCTATCACTGGTATGGCTAGATGGGCGACTCCAATGTGTAGAGGGAATAAAATTACTGCGCCTGAGGATGACAGAAATTCAGTTCAAGTCCAAAGTAATACAGTGATGACCTGGAACGAGATTTCATCCATGGAGATTGCTACAGTCTACTTATAGTTGTCAGTGAAGCGGTAATACCAAAAAGAGAAAAGGACCGATCTGCAAGCTACCTTAGTTCTATAAATCATTACATTGCTTTATTTACAATAACTTCTTAAGATATAATCATAAAAATAGACCGATCAGCAAGCCATTTTGGTTCTATAAATCATTACAAAAGAGTACATTTCTCAAGAATAATTTCTTTATAAAATTCAAACATCAAACATTCTACTGTACTAAACATCTTACACTGTTAGTAAACAGAAAAAAAAATTCTCAAGGAGCAATTATTCAGGCAATCTTGAAACTTATGCAATATTGCACAACAGCACAATGTGTGTTAAGAAAACAAAATGCTGACAAGACTGGTGTAAAGCCAGACATTGAAAGAACACAAATTCTCACACGACTGGTCTTAAGCAAGACATTAAAATAAGACAAATGCTCATATAATTGGTCTTAAGCAAGACATTAAAAGGAAACATATGCTTACATGACTGGTATTAAGCAAAACATTAATAGAAAACAAATGCTCACAAGGCTGGTCTCAGGCAAGACTTAAAAAGAAATAAAAAACTTTCATGACCAATCTAAAGTAAGACTTTATTCTCTCTAGAAACAAACATACATGACAGACAGTTCTATGTTACTGATTCATGCCAAATGAAAGGAAATACTAGCAAAGCATATGTATATATCATTCAAGATTCTCTGCCAAAGATAACTAAACACAGAGCTTATGAAGCACAGTAAGCTCAGGCAAATATTCACTGCAATAAAAATCTTATTGAATTACTGAATCTCTTACTGTAACATTCACAAACTGCTGGATTAAGATAAAATTTAATATCAAAACTTTAATTTAAATATTGAATTTATCACCTTACCATCTATGATATCAATAAATGTTTCATTATTAGTAAAGGACAATTTTCAATGTGACGCAGGTCCTATACTCTCACGCTTTGATTACGTAATAAATTGGATACAAGATTTTATAAACTTTAGTGATAAATAATATGAAGCTTGTGCCACCAATTTCAAGCTATGAAATTGTTTTCAAAACAAAGCGAGTTTAAGTTTTGTAAAGACGATTCGCTTCACTGCACCACATAGAAATCAACATGGAAATCTCAGTAAATAATTTCTGATAAATATCTGTCAGTTTATACTACTACTTAATTATTATATATTATATGTATTAATTCTATATTACTGCGAAATTATATAAAGTATATTAATCCAAAGTAATGAGTGCATATCATGCCTCAGAGAAAAGCAGAGGCAAGATCCAAGATCTACTAACTGTTTCAATCGTACAACATGTCCAGACTTTTGACCTCATGATAGCCAGAAGCGGCCCAAAGTGATGTCAGCTTTTCATCATATGCTTTGCCTCGTATTACCACCATATCATGTTCATTTAACCTCCCACAGATGAGAGCCACTCCATCAATTTATAAATACAACATCTAATCAGTAAGCACGGCGAATATACCTGTGCACTCGGCCAATAAGATGTCACACCAATAAACTCCCTGTGAGGCTCTCCAGGTGTTGGTTACTGAATGGTATTCAAAATAATTATAACTAGTTAAATGCTAAAGGGTGTGCATGATTAATGACAATTTCTCAGATTGCATTTCTTCTAGTACAAGGAGTTCTATAAAAACACGAGAAGGACACTAACTATACTGGATTAAAAAAAAACTATGCAAGGTCGAGACACATGGCACTGAATCTATTATTATTGAATGATAATGTTATTGTAGATCTTAAAAGTTTCTTTTACAAGTATATGTGGATCTTGTAAAGGATAGTAACCCCAAGGTGATCTAGGGTTATTTATATTTACAAGGCAAATGAGCTATCCTAACCTAATTTAAACTAAACCTGAGCTAACCTAAGATGATCTAATCTAACAATTTACGAAGTTAGTTAACTTTACTGGGGGTTCTGGGGGTTACTTATCTTTACAAAAAACTGCGGATATAAAGTAAACTATGTCAACCAAGTTTTCTACTGACAAAAGCTTTGCAATGGTTAGCTTTAAATGTCATATCACAAACGTGCATAACTGAAATCAAGTCAAATTTGGGTAATTCCATAGCATCTATTTCTATCCCTACATCAACATCGAAAATTATTGGATATTCGTCACACATCTCTATCCCATCACATCTGACAAGGCACAATACTCTTCATCGTTGTTCCTCTTCACTTTATGATTTATTCGTGCCCAGGCCCGATGAGGGCCGCTTTATTTTTTTTTTTTGACCAATACTGGTGTCACAATCATAAAAAAAAGGTATTTTCCTATTTTACCCAAACCATATTCTTCAAATTGGCTGAAATACTATTCGTGTACCGCTTAACGTGTCACTATTATATCCCATTCAAATGGGGGTTTACACAACAGGTTGGAGCTGGGGAAATAAGGCTGGATGCTCTTCCTAATGCTCCATAGTAGGCTCGAGCCAGGGTTTATCACTTCCCGAGTCGAGTGCTCTAACCACTTTACTACCACGGGCTACTTATCTAAAATATTTTTACTGTATCTAAATTGTAGAGGGAAGGAGAGGAATGTCTTTCCAAAGTTTTATATTAATTCATATCCTGATTTCAATTTACAATAGTTTTTCATTAAATAGTTTGCAGAGTGTATGAGTCGGGAGGCGACTAACGCAGACTCGAACCTATGGGGCGTTAGGAAGGCCATCCATCTCTAATCCCCAGTCCCACAATACGATGCATTATTTTAGTAATGGAACATTACATACAAGATATATCTATCCCTTTAATATTTGAATTCAAGATTAAAGTTTCCATGAACACAAGAAACTTTAGTCTATCCAGAAATGGAATAAATTATCTTATAAACCGTCCTTGCATGATATGGAGAGATGACACGTGTCAGATATAATTTATACATTTAATAATGTCTGGTTTGATCCTGGCCCAGGGTTGGATGGGCTTTCTCTGTGTCACGCCGATACCACTAAAACTGGACAATTATTAGGGAGGGAGGGTCGATGATTCCATTTAGGTCGCTATTGCCTGATGATTACTGGGTCCACCAGATTGGAGAGGGGGCTTGAGCCTCGGCTATTCGGTAGGTATATAGTCGGGTTCTGTGTTATCACTGTCCCTTGCCTCTGCCATTCATTACAGTCCTCTAAACCATGTAACATGAATGACTGTGGGAGAGGTGAGGTGGCAAACTAAGAAAATAAGTGAACGAAATCCAGGGAATATAAAAACTTTATATAATTTATGGCATACAGAAGCCATATTTAACAATTAGGAAGCAGTTTTTATGTAATTTTAAAACTATTAGTATCAACTATATGTCTACAGTACCAAATGTCTCTATTACACATAAAATAAGTGCAAATTTATGCAATTTCAGGAATGTCAATACTACTGTACAGGGTGTTCACAAAGTCTGGGTACATAGGAAATTTCACTATGCAGACCTGTTCAATCGAGTTCACCTGAATTTTGTAAAGCGCATCAAATTATGCATTGAAAATGATGGAAATCATATTGAAAATATTATTTATTAACATTAGATTTAAATAAAATTGTTTTGTTTTAAAAGTATGTGTTAATCTCCTGTGTACCCAGACGAAGTCTGGGTACACAGGAGATTAACACATACTTTTAAAACAAAACAATTTTATTTAAATCTAATGTTAATAAATAATATTTTCAATATGATTTCCATAATTTTCAATGCATAATTTGACGCGCTTTACAAAATTCAGGTGAACTCGATGGAATAGGTCTGCATAGTGAAATTTCCTATGTACCCAGACTTTGTGGACACCCTATACATTGCTACATATATAAGACACTTAAATGAGCTGCTTTGGCTATACTACAAATGTCTTTGACACAAAACACAATATAATAGAGCTCTTTAAAACACTGAGAAATTGCCATACGTAAGAAAAGAAATTGGTGCTCACTTGATAATGTGTTTTCTAGCGAGAGGGGAAGAAGGGTGTGAGTGGGCGGGAAAGAAAAGACTGAGTTAGTATGCAAAAATATAAAGCTGGTATTACACTGGTTAAACTTTTAACTTTTATTTGAAAGCATACTTAACACTGGCTTCTACAACTAAGATGTGGTCAGCGTTTATTTCAGCTCTTAGATCCCCAGAATTCTACAAGCTTTTTTTTTTTTTTAGTGCTTAGCGCATTTGCTGTAAGTGTGTTAAAGGTCTAAGGTATTGCATGGTGATATTATCAAGTCATATTCAAGAATATGTCCATTGCCATATTGATTTCCCTTTTAAACAGAGAATTAATTAAATAAAAATAAAAATTCAGTCTTAATTTAACTGAAAAAGGCATGAATTATTATTCTTATTATTATTATTATTATTATTATTATTATTATTATTATTATTATTATTATTATTATTATTATTATTATTATTATTATTATTATTATTATTATTATTAACCAAGCAATAAGCCTAGCGATGTAGTAAAATGAATGATTTGTAGCCAAGAATAATACATTCGTAATCTGTCAGTATCTTTATGAAGGAAGCACAATAGTCTTTGTAGTGCTAAATTTGCAATATATCTGCAATCAGTGCAACATAGTTTGCACTGATATATATCTAAAGTTAGCTAAGTCTTTGTAGTATTAAATTTGCAGTATATCTGCAGTTAACACGAGAGATGCTGAGCACAACAGTGTCTGCTGTTTCTACAGAGAAACTACATGAAGCATAATAGGCAATAAAATCAGCCATAGTTACCCCTCAACACTTTGCAACAAAGACTTAGATTCTGAGCAGCTGACAAAGAAAAGCCGATATGAGCAAACTGTTGTCCATGCTGACAATTCTTTTCCCTTAAACGTGTTTTACAACATAAAAACTGGTTACTTGAAATGATACAGTGTTTGTTATCTGGTTTACAACATAAAAATGGTTATCTGCAATTATAAAGTCGTTGGTATGTGCTTACAACACAAAAAAAATGTTACCTGCAATCATGCAGTTTTTGTTGTGAGGCTTACAAACACAAAAACTGAAAACTTGGAAATAAGAAATGTTTGGTATCTGCCCCACAACACAAAAAAATGGTTGCTTACAATTATACAGTTCTTGGTGTATGCCTTACTACCAAAAACCTAATTACTGTACTTGGAATTACGCAGTCTTTGGTATTTGGCTTACAATAACAAAATGGTTACTTGTAATTATGCAGTGTTTGGTATCTGGCGTGCAACACAAGTACCCAACTACCTGCTATTGCACAGTTTTACAACACAGAAATTGATTATTTGAAATTATACAGTGACTGATATCTGCTTACTCAGAATTAAATTAAGCCTCCTGGAATACGTCTTCTTATCATCAACTTTATTAACTTATTTTTTCTGCAATTGGAACTGCATTTATTAGCTGTGACCAAATATATTATTCTGAGAACCCAAAGCATATATTAAAGATGAGACATTACTAGAACCTACATTGCAGAGTGACTAATGGTGCTACATGCATACAAAGAGACTTTAGAAAAGCCCTTGTGATTTACTTAAATGTAATAGAGGCAAAATGTGATATCATATAATTACTGCTAATACAGATATTCAAATTTATTATACATATAGATTTGTTAGTGCATTTAAAAATGTATATTACATTCAAATTATAAAGTTAATACTAAATCAAAGAAGCGATTTTGAACATAAGAATTTGAAGCACTACATATGGTAATATCGAGATTAAAACAGAGCTATTAATAATCACATACAATATAAATTATTCCATCAGACAATATAAGAGTTATCTTCTGCCGAAAAGGAACAGTGTTGCCATTTTCCACTGAACCTAAGATATCAGGGTTACCATCTGTGACTCAAGAACTACGATCAAACGGCTACATCACACCACGCCGTCCTCACCTCTTCTCAGTTTGGGCATGCTTAGAACAGATATCAAAGGATAGTAAATATGCAAGCCTCCAGCTTCTTTAAATGCCTTCCAGTTTCAGTATATATATATATATATATATATATATATATATATATATATATATATATATATATATATATATATATATATATATATATATATATATATATATATATATATATATATATATTATATATATATATATATATATATATATATATATATATATATATACTACATATATACAGTATATGTATGTATATATATATATATATATATATATATATATATATATATATATATATATATATATATATATATATATATATATATATATATATATATATATATATATCAAATAAAAGGATGTAAGAGAGTTAAGATCTGGCAATCCTACCCTCCTTCATATCTTTTTCTTGTTACAGAACAAGCGGATGGAAAGGGTAAGGAGAGGCACGGTAAGAAGTCCAGGTGCATCCATTTTTTTATATTTATGGTGACCTTGCTTATTTAGAAGGGTGTAGCATCAAGCCACTTAACGAATGGCAGGGTGAGGACAGGATGGGTAGGATGAAACTATGCTGTCATCCTTTTTGTTCAGATGCGACCATCCTGCTAGTTTCTGTAGGATATGTTTTCATGATATACTGTATATATATCTGCGTCTGTGTAAGTGTGTGTGCGCGTGTTTGTGCGAGCGTGCGTGTGTGTGCATGTGTAAATTTAGAATGAGAGAAGAATCATAACGTATGAAAACGAAGCATTTTCTTCCGCATTAAAACCAACACATTTATTTCCAATTCCGGAGCTCACCTGTCAATCTTTGATTTTTTGAAGGCGCACGTGGAATAATCTTTTGGTTTGTTAGGCACATCCTCTGCCATCAGATTTGGCAGACACAGCTTCTTGAGGACCACCTCGGACCAGTTCGTTGAAGGGTTTTCATAGGCCTGAAGGGAGGATGCAATTAAAGCTTAAATATTTCAAAAGAGTCTATAGGGAACAAAGTAAAGGGTCACAACAGACGGCGTGAATTTACTTACGAAATATTGCACAGGCCAATGAATAAAATGAAGTGACAAAATCAGATCTGGTAAAGAAGAGTAAACCGAGGTTGCACTGCGGTTATATATATTTACAAGGATAATCACATAACTTTACCTAAACTAATCTAACCTAACCTAACCAACCCAACCTAACTTTATCTAACCTAAAAATTTACAGGGTTATGCTACTTTACATGAGATTTTGGGGATACTCGTCTTTACATAATGACATTCAACACAAAGTATAGTAGGATATTAAGAAATTTCAATACTGCTTCATACTCTGAAACAGATATATTTAATAATGTCTATAAACAGAGCATCAAATATTAGTAATAAATAAAAAAAAAATTCAACCACTCTGTTCAAAACTGAAAGCCCCTTAAAGTCATCGAAAAATAAGGCTACAGGAGTGAGACTTTATTCAACCACTTTTCTTCAAGGCTGAGAACACCTTAAAGAGTCATCAAATGTAAGGTTACAAGTTAAAGGATGGAAAAAAGTTACAGAAATCTCGAGAATGAAAACATATCAAAAGTAAGTACTGTCTTATAATTGATGTAAAAAGCCTAAAGCTTACAAAAAAAATATCAATTTGTTTCCAAATATTCTACCAACTACGGTTGGGATTCGAATATGGGACCTGTAAAACAAGAGCTCACAATATAGTGTGATGAGGTAAATTGCGAAAGGTTCTACAGGTCTTAGGTTTGAATGCCAACAGCAGGACGTAGAATCGCACCTTGGACCTGTAGAACAAGATTTCACAGCTTAGTGCCCTTAGCTAAACTGTGGATTCTTGTTCTCCAGGTCCCAGGTTCGAAGCCCGACAACAGTAGATTGAATATTTGAAAACATTTCAAAAATGCTTAATTGAATTGCCTTTGGTGTATCAAGTACAACTTTGTCATGGATTAACGTTTTTCCTAGAGTTACAAATCTATTTAGATTTAAAGGAATCAGTTTATGGAGTCCTTATTAATTTCACTTTAATATTACTGCCTTTGTATTTTTTTAGGCAGAGACTGAGCAGCTCCTTCAGTGATACATTGTAACTTCTAGGCCTATATATATGGGCATACCTAGTACAAAAAAGAAAGTTCTCTAAGATTTATAAGAGGAGACAATATCATACTGAGAAGTTCCTAAACTTATTCCCCATAAAAATAAAAAGAAGATATTAATGCGGTAAACATGATCTTAACATTCATAATTTGCAATAAAGTCTCTTAGGAATCAAGCAAATCTCTAAAGTTCTCCCGTCAGGGGTCACCACAGTGGACGAATTGTCTCCATATCGCCCTATCCCCTGCGTTCTCCTCCGTCACACTACACACACTCAAAGGTCATCTCTCACCATAACCATGAATTTATTCTTTGACCTACCTCTCCCCCTCCTGCATGGCACCTCCATCCACAGTATCATTCTCCCAACAAACCCCTAAACCCTCCTCAGAGCATAATCAATCCATCTCAGGCTATAATGAATATTTGATCACATTATACACATTTCATTATCTCACATAATTATTAATTTTGTTCTCTAATTACACACACGAAAAAATGATGAAATGTATAATGGATTTATTCTGAATATGAATAGTTTTCTATCATTCCTTCAGAGGTATGTTTGCTCTCTTATGTGTCATTACTAATTCCCATTCGAATGGGGGTGGACACAGACAGGTTGGTAGACCATACCCTGATGCTGGCCATCACGGTTATCGCTGTTTTGCTCTTCATAATCAAAGAGATCCAGCACTGGAAATAATTTGATTTTCATATATACCAAGAGAAAAATCATATCAGTTGAGTGTGCAGATGTTAAATTGAAAGTTTCAGTACATTGTCTCAGCTACCGTCTCTGAATAGTTGCGGCTGTAGTAAAGATGCTTACGCAATCAGCATCTAAAAGCATTTAAAAAGGCCTTAGCACGCCGTTGGCAATAAAGATTTTCTTGCATACATAATTCCCTCTTGTAAGAGGGATGGCCAAGTAAAATCACACACATTCACCAGAAACTAATATACCTTGCTCATTCCTCTTAGCTCCTTGTTGATAAAGGGCTGCCACAATCTACCCCCCATTACACTGCTAGTCATCAAGTGGTTAAGGCTTTTCTGTCATGAGACCCAAGAGCCGCAGCTTTTTCTAGGTTTCATTAAAGGAAGTCAATAATAAATAACAAGGCACTAATTAACTATAGGGAAACTCAAATTAATTTTCCTTCACATAAAAGAGCACTATGTCTTCCGAAGTGTATGATGATATCAAGTGGTCACAGAAGGGTCATAAAGACTGGGGCTGTTGTGAATTTTACTAGAATACTGAACAGAATTCTCATAAATAAAACTGAAGACAGCGCTGATTTTTTTAAATTTCATGCACATGGGATAATTAGTGTTGACTCTGCAGACTTATACTAAACTAAAAGAGGATTGGAAAGAAGCTCAAAACATCTATGGTCTAAGTCTTTCATCATAAATAGCATTCGAATATATCATATCATCTATAATCTTAGTCTTTTTATCGTAAGTAGATACTTGTTAATGCAAAAGGAGAAAGGCTTGGCATCTTAGTTGATTTATAAGACACATAGATACAGAACACTTGTTATTAAATTTATCACACGTTGTTAAGATACAGAAGAGACTTGCCAGAAAGATTTGCTTTGATGGCAGAAGAGAAAGCAGTATAAGCCACCAATGGTAAGCCAGCAGACTGTGAAATCAGCGAACAAAATCAATAAAGAAGTTAAGATATAAGGATATGGATGGGTCTTATGCAAGACAGAGTTCTATCAGAGCTTATATGGATTAAATGCCTTCTTATGCCACAATTGCATTGTTAATAAAGTATTTTACTTCAGTTAGCAATCCAGTTCCACACTGCTGTTAAATTCAAAGCTTTGTTCTTTACATCAATAAGTAAAGAGAGTTGTAAACATGCAAAAAAAGTATTTCTTCGTTATTATATATATATGAAGCTACTAACGTTCTTGTAAGAGTTACTGCTGATCTCCTACTTCTCGCACCATACACGAGGGAAACAAATTAGGAAGATATAATTAATCTGTGCTTCATTACATTTCAATAAATATCCAGTATTTAAAAAATAAACATAAGAATTATCTCGTTACTGAAAGAGAGCAGCCTAAAAAAGGTCTAACATATCCTTCAAGTAGGACTCATAATGTTCCGTTTCATGTGTCATAATCGGTTCCCATTCGAATTGGAGTAGACACAAACATGTTAGAGCTGGGAAATTAAGGCTGGATGATCTTTATGCTTCGAAGTGGGCTTAAAAGTACATTAGTCACTCCTCAACTCGCGCTGTCTACCACTGAGCTACCGCGGCCCTCTAATAATGCACCATTTTATGTGTCATAATTAGTCAGGGTTGGGCACAAACTTTTTGAAGCTGGAGGATTAAGGCTGGATGCCCTTCATAACGCTCAGAGGTGGCACTTCCCGTCCCCCGCACTCTACCAGTGAGCTGACGTGTCCCCAAAAGGCAAATTCTAGAGTACTATCACATATTTAAATTATGCTTAAGAGATGATAAATATTTTATTTATATTATAAAGACTCGGTTTTGTGTCACAATTAGTTCCATTCGAATGAGGGTGGCCACAAAGAAGTTGGAGCTGGGGAATTACGGCAATATACCCTTCATAATGCCACGTGCTGAACTCCTGTAACTATATATTAAAATTCAGCAAAAATTCTTCGGGTCAGATATAAATTGTATTAACTTCTTGTAATTTAGCTAAATCTAGAAACAAGTGATGGTAATGTTTTTCAAGATGTCTCTAGAGATCATAAGCATTTTATAATACACAGAATGCTAACATAGTAAAAGAGCGAAAAAATCGGGAGGCAACTAGCACGATTTGATCCCACTGCAGGGTATCCACTCATAATACTTCAATTCCAACACATCTGTGTCCAGCCCCATTCAAATGGGGACTCATTATGACAAATAAAATGGTGCACTACATCTTAACATGAGACTCCAACGAGGATCCAAAGATCCCACAACAAATTTCACCAGAAAAGGGGTATGCAATGCTAAATAATAAAATAATAACATTTTGCAATTCGTCTATATCTTAACTGATTTCAAATACTGTAGTGCAGTTTTGAAAATAAGCAGTCGAAAACAATACAAAAAATAAGAATACTTTACCCGAATAAAATACTTTATAACAATTACTGTAATGTTTTTTATTTTTATTTTTTTCTTACTAAATTTAATACACATTGGTATAGTTTATTTATATCTATACACAAAAGCTATAATCACTCATATGAGAGAGGTAGCTAAGTGAAAGCTAGAAATTTGCCTATTTGTATGGGGGAAATACAAAGCAGGGGTTCCAAGTCCCCCGGCTCCGCCCCACTTAGTCGACGTTTACTGTATGCAGGAGAGTACAGAGGAAGTATTTTGCCCCTCCCCCTCAGGGGGAAAATGACAAGTACAGCACAGTAATCTAGGCATAATTTAAAGCATACAAGAAGTTAGGAAAAGGTTATATGCAAAGTATAGACACGTACAGATAAGGGTCTTGAAAATACGCATATGCGAGAAGTAATGGAATCAAGTAACCACTTAAGACAAGGAAAAACTGTACTTTGTTTCTAATGTTTTACCATATCTTGCTATAATCAGCAAAGAGATCATAAAATTAGGTTAGGTTAGGTCAATCTAACCTGCCTAAATGCCAGATGAAGAACCTAAAAATGACACAAGGTGCCTATTTTGGGATTATTGCGAGGTATATTTTGTTGTAGCATCGTAAGACAATAATACTGGGTTATTAAGTCTTCATCATACACTGCTCCACCTAGTATTTCCCCTGTGTTGTTTTGTGCTATGAATTTTATGAAGGGCAAGACTGCCAACAATTCCCTCCAACTCCTTTAGTCACCTCCAATGATGTGCTCAAAACTTTTTTACACCCAACGCAAGTCATCAGGAAGGGTATTCAGCCTAATACCCAAGATCTAACCTATCTCTGTCCACCCCATTTCAATCCTTTTCGAATGGGGATTATTAGTGACGCACAAAATGGCAAACAACAGTTATTGCTACCAGGGATATCATGTTTCATCGCCTCCTACAAAGCACAGGGACTACAAATTCCAGTAGAGAGACTCACAAAATATACGAGACTATAAACCATATTTTTATTTTATATTTTGCTGTTTTGCGTGCCACTACGGCTAGTCTGGAACTGGGGAATGAAGGGTGTACAGTATGTCCTCCCTAACGTTCCACAGTGGGCTCGGACAAGGATTTGTAATTTACCGAGTTGAGAGCTGTCATCACTGCACTGCTGCATTCCCTTAGATTCTATACAGTAGACTAATTTCTAACAGTGGAATTAATGATGCAAAATGGTTATGAAATACAATACAAAATCCTTTTAGATGCGGATCAGTACTGACTCCATCACTTAAAGCAGACAAAAAGTTGTCATGTATCCACTTGTAGCACAACTTTACTAGCTCTTGCCAATGAAGAAATATATGAAATCCTTTTGGCTCTATATATTACCGAAAAAGCAAAGAAGTGCCTGTTCATCTTGAACAGAGACGGATCTTGCAAAGAAGAGTAACCCCAAGAGCTCTAGGTTTCTATATATATATATATATATATATATATATATATATATATATATATATATATATATATATATATATATATATATATATATATAAGGAAAGTCACTTAAAGTGACTTACCGTAATGCAACCTAACCTAACCTAACAATTTAAGGGGTTATTTAATAACTGGGGGTTACTTGTCTTTACAAGATATACGAAGACTTCAAAACCACAGTCGATTGAAGAACAAGAGTTGCATGTAACTTATACGTGTGATAAAGAAAATGAAAACTGTGGCACTGATATAAAAAGAAAATACAAACAAAACAAATAAAAAACAACGGGGCACTTTAAACTCACCTGTAAAGGTGCTCGCATGTTGAGTTCCTCGGCATAGTGGCACAACACATTCCATGGAGCACTCAGTTTTATGAAACATGTGGGTCCTTTCCCAGTTTCTTGAATTTCCTGAAAGTATATAAATGGCGCATAAATAGAAAAGTAAATGATCTATCTCTCTCTCTTTGTTAATCTACAGTATATACATATCTGTCTGTCAGAGAGTATGTTTGTCTATACAACACAACACATTGGAGCTGGAGTAAGGCTGGATGCCCTTCTTAACGCCCTGCTGTGAGCTCGATGCGAGTGTGTCACCACCTCTCGAGTCGAAAGGACGTTGGATCTGTACAGTAAACATTAACAAAATTAAGAAAATGTAATGGTGGACCGACAGGAAAAAAATAGCCCCTGACCAGCATACACCCTGTTCAGGGGCTATTTGATAGTTTCTTAAGTACATATTTTAGTGTACTAAAGACGCTACCAGCTGTGCCATCGAAAGTATAATTAGAAGTGCATGGAAATCTCTCAGGAAGAAGAACATTATGTTGACCGTCTATATTAATTTTACTCACTTCAAAATCGGACTCGGGGCAAGTATATATATCCGTGGCTTTAATAACAAATACAATGTCAAATGAAAACATTATCATGTGTGAAAACTTGAAATACATTTCTATCCCTGAACAGGTTTCGGTTCTGCAACACATTAACATCCTTTAAGAACATTAATACATTCTTAAATGGGTTGCAGAATTGAATCTTGGTCTGGGGGAGATATATGACGATGTGATCATTGGATATTGTAGATGCCTATATAACAAGGATTGGGGTAAAAATGCGCGAAAGAAGCCGCGAGTGAAACCGGAAGGTAGGAGTAAAATTAATACAGATATTTAGTTTGATTAGTCTCTAGCAAAAGCAGTTAGTTGTGAAGTTTCCTACTTCTTATAGACCTTCAGTGGTATAGTCGGTAGCATCTCCTGAGCATATATATATATATATATATATATATATATATATATATATATATATATATATATATATATATATATATATATATATATATATATATATATATATATATATATATATATATATATATATATATATATCATAAAAATGACATATCTATACAGAAATGTTTCGAATATTCTTTTCCACGCAAAAAGTGGATCTACAAATTCGAATCCCAAACAAAACACAAAAGGAAGTACGCGTGTATGTGTGATTGTGTGGATAAATCTAAATGACTCATTAAGCGAGAAATGAAAAGGAAAAATTCTCTTTACTTTGTTATTTGAGGTTAGGTTAGGTTATTAAAAAAAATAAAAAATTAAAAATAAAAACTATATATATATAGATATATATATATATATATATATATATATATATATATATATATATATATATATATATATATATATATATATATATATATATATATATATATATATATATATATATATATATATATATATATATATATATATATATATATATATATATATATATATATATATATATATTATATATATATATATATATATATATATATATATATATATATATATATATATATATATATATATATATATATATATATATGGAAAGGTAATAATTAGAATATAATACGATATAAAAGGGATGACTGGCGGCAACTGGGATCCTCATTGTTTTTAAGGGAGGGATTACCACTGTTAATGAGAGGAATTATCATTACCTCTTCCATGTGAAGTCCAGCTTTCTCTAACGAAGCCATGAATCGGTGTCTCCATGTCTCGTATTTGGAGGACTTTTTAGAACTCGTGGAAGCGGTACGATTTCCCCCAGCACTCGTCTCCCCTCCTTCCTCCCCAGGTTTCCTGGTGGAGGAAGAGGAGGAGGACAGAGAACTCCGAGAGGTGTCATACACAAGGACGTAGTCTATCCTTCGTCGGCCATCCCTGAAGAACGTGGTGGCTTCCTCATTTTGACGCCCCACTGGCGGTTCAATACCCCCGCTGCTCCTCCAACTGTCTGAGTCTCCCCCTCCTCCCCCATGCTGTGAAAGAAAAATGAAGGAATATTAGAGAAAGGCTTTATACATATACAACATACTTATAGATGTTCCCTGTAAGGAGGTGGCCGAGTCAAAGCACACTCAATCACCAGAATCTAATATATTTGGACCACTCCTCTTAGTTCCTTGGAATAGATTTATACCAATATAGATTACTAAATTCAAGTGACTTACAGATTTGATAAGAGGTATTTAAAGAAAATCTTTATCTGAGATGTTATTTTACACAAAAAAATGTAAAAATACCAAACACACACACAGATATATATATTATATATATATATATATATATATATATATATATATATATAAACTTATTAAAAATAAAATCATATTGTAAGATGTTAATTAAAAATTTAAATATACAAATAAATAAATAAATAAATTATATCACGAGAGGGTGAGAGAAAGAATTATTTAACATAAACAACTTAGTATAAACTATCCCATTATGACTCACACTGTCCTTGAATTTCATTTTAATCAATATGTCAAATGTGTTTGTTTATTTATTTGGTTACTTAATGTAAAGCTAGGGGCCGCTGTACTTCAGTGGTAGGCTGCGTGAGTCGGGAAGTGAAGAACCTAACGAACAGGACTCGATCCCACCTCGAAGAGATAGGAAGGGCATCCAGCTTCATTCCCTAGCTCAAAACTGTGTCCACCCCATTCGAACGGGGAAGAAAGCATGCATTTTGCAGAGACCCTGAGTGAGAAATCCTTTGATAACGAATTCACTATTACCTGAGGAAGAACAAAGGTCGCAGGACAACTAACAACGTTTCGTCTGTAAAATGCGACTGCAAAGACGTCATCTCCTTCAGTAGAGGAAGTCTCTGACGAAGGAGACATCATTTCTAGCAATCTATTCTTATATCTTTCTTTATATATCTGACGAAGGAGACATCATTTCTTGCATTCTACTTTGTTAATATGTCTTTTCTATACTCTCTGACGAGGAAGACATCATTTCTTGCATTACGTAATCCTTATTTTTATCTGTTTATGACTTTTCTGCTACCACGCGACAAAGAAGTGTTCCTATTTGATTGTAGTTTATATATCTGTTAGAGCTCAAAAGACGATTTTCATAGAGTATATAAAGAATACTTATTATTTTTCTGGTGTGTATACATATATTCACATGAAAATACACACTGTAATGTACATATATACACAAAGAGATGGAATATATATATATATATATATATATATATATATATATATATATATATATATATATATATATATATATATATATATATATATATATATATTGCACCCAATCACACTAACACACATGCACATGCATAATTAACTCGGGCCACAAGACACTGTTCTTCAACTATTAACTCGTAAGTATGTGTACAGAGACAGCTTCTCCCATAAAGTCTGCTAGATTTTGAAGTCCAAGCCTTCATCACCAGGAATTTAAAACAGGCCAGTAGATAGCTTGCACATTAAGCCCAAAAGAAACTTTTTACTGAAAATAATTTTTGAAGGTATTTTTTACCTCTCTGGGAGAAGCTCTCTCTATACACTCTCACCACTGATATACTGACAACATGGTGTTTTGTGATTTGAGTATATCATATAGCTCTTTGCGATGCTATACTATTTTATTTTCTATGCTTACATCAACACCGAATATTCTTGGATATTCATTACACATCTCTTACTATCCCTCCACATCTGACGAGTCACAACACTTGCCATCTCTGTTTCTCTTTACTTTTTTCTTCTTGACCAGGCCCGATGAGGGCAGATTTATTGTTATTTTTTTTTTTAGCCCGTCCTGGTGTTACAATCATAAAAAAAGTATCCAGAGGGATTTCCATTACATATATGTATTCCATAAGATATTATAGTATATGTATGGGGTGAATTCATTAACTCCTGTTGCATAAGCATCGTGTCAGTTTCAATATATATTCAATATATAATTTCCATACATTTGAAGTCCAAAAGATCAACGCCTTCATCCAGCATCACCAGAGCATATCATTCTTTATATGGGACCCTTCAAAATACATTCGAAATTCTTTGATATATGGTACATACATATAAACTTTCTTACTGGAATGTATTATAATTATTATTACTAACAAAATGCAATAAAAATGCCCTTGAGAGATAATAATAGGTATTGTCAAGAGCAAAAATAAAAAAAGACATAATTATCGTTTCCATTATCGCAAGCAGAGAAGTTTATCGTAAGCATTTCCTTCTGACGTTCTTTACATTATATTTTTTTTTCACTTCGAAAAAAGGGTCATTTAGAGGGAATAGTTTTACTGTTGTTGTTGTTGTTGTTGCTGCTGTTGTTGTTGTTGTTTTTCTCGTTACTGCTGCTGCTGCAGCCGTATGTTGTTATTTTTTGTTGCTTTTGTCGTTGTTGTTATTACTGCTATGTTAATGATGTTGTTACTGTTCTTGTTGCTGCTGATGCTGTTGTTAGTACAGCGAGCTACGAAATAAGCATGAAGGATTTGTTCTAATTAAGGCAAGAGTTCGTCAAGATACTGTTGTACCACTGATTCCATACACCTAAAGGCTTACTCTCTGTCGGTTGAAGTAGTTTTTCTTTTTCCTCAGGCACTATATATTTATTGCGTCTTTCAGTTTTGCAAATCAGTTATTCCTGGAGATGAGTAGCTAATATACTCGAAAGTACTAAGGAATGCCAATGAATTAAATTTTCCCATCGTAAACAAAAGTATATACAATGTCAACGGTGTATTAAACTAAGAATTTTAGAGAAAATAAAACACATCCACTCTCTCTCTCTCTCTCTCTCTCTCTCTCTCTCTCTCTCTCTCTCTCTCTCTCTCTCTCTCTCTCTCTCTCTCTCTCTCTCTCTCTCTCTCTCTCTCTCTCTCACACACACACACACACACACACACACACACACACACACCAGTGTTATTTCATAGTACACGAAATCATGTAATGGCGAAACTCAGGAACACCGATTTTAATATCTTTTATGTTTTGTATATTTAAAGTGAAATTCAGTTTAAATAATAATTTTTCTAAAAATTATCACAAAATGCTTCAGTATAAAAAACTAATTCATAAAACTTTTAAAAAGTCGAATAAATCGCATGATATCTTAGTTCACGAAATCCAACTTTCGTTTCATATCATTGCACTGGAAAAAAAAAAATAGTGTGGTGCATTCTCCACGGACTTCTAAAGTATACTAATTTGTGACTGTGTCTGTTATGTGTGTCCATCTCTTGTACAGGAAGCAAGGCTGATAACCTCCACGCGCTCTCTCTCTCTCTCTCTCTCTCTCTCTCTCCTCTCTCTCTTCTCTCTCTCTCTCTCTCTCTCTCTCTCTCTCTCTCTCTCTCTCTCTCTCTCTCTCTCTCTCTCTCTTTATACATTATTAAGTTCCAAAATATAAGCTTACGTGTCTTTGTATTCAATTTAGTGCATTTGTTATGCAGAAATTGATTTGTTTCAAGTAGATTAGTTGCTGCTGCTGTTCTTGTTATTGGAGTTCGTATCGCTTATCAGTACTGTTATTGCTCCAATAATAATAATAATAATAATAATAATAATAATAATAATAATAATAATAATAATAATAATAATAATAATAATAATAATAATAATAATAATAATAACAATAATAATAATAATAATGTAGTCTCCGTGGCAAAATGGTAGCGTCTGCGACTCTGAGGTGGCAGGTCGAGGGTTCGCGCCCCATCACGGACTGAGGTTAGTAAGGGCATACACTCAGGGTAACGATTACATCTGCAAAAACAAGTCCTTCATAAGAAGGCAACCGTCCTAGCCCTTAGTAGAAAAGGGAGTTCGTAACGTAAAATCGAATCCATCCATCCATCCAATAATAATAATAATAATAATAATGTTGTTGTTGTTGTTTCGGTTTTAATAATAATAATAATAATAATAATAATAATAATAATAATAATAATAATATCTTTCGGCTTCTAATATCAGGGTCCGCCACAGCAAGTCAATTTTCTCTATACCACCCTATTTCCTGCATTTTCCTCCGTCACAACACACACCTTCATATCCTCCCTCACCACATCAATATACTTCTTCGCTGGCATACCCCTCCCCCTCCTGCCTGACACCTTCATTTTTAGCATATTTCTCCCAATGCATCCCTCATCACAAGCCCAAACCATCTCGATCTCACCTATCACCACGTTTGTAAACAATAATAATAAAAATAATGTTCCGGTTTTACGTCCTGGACTCCCTTTTCTACCAAGGGCTAGGACGGTTGCCATCTTGCGAAGGACTTGTTTTGGCAGATGTAAGCTTTACCCTGAGTGCATGCCCTTGCTAATCTCAGACCGTGACGGGGCGCGAACCCTCTACCTGACGCCTGAGTCGCGGACGCTACCGCTTGAGCCACGGTAACTACTCATAATAATAATAATAATAATAATAATAATAATAATAATTAATAATAATAATAATAATAATAATAATTATCATTATTATTATTATTATTATCATTATTATAATAATAATAATTATTATTATTAACAAATGCAGGAAGCACATTAACACACACACATTATTGTGCGGGTACACATGCACTTAAATCATGTATGTTGCACATCATGAATGTTATGAAATATTCTGCATGTCACGTGCGCTCTGGTGTACCTCTTAAGCAAAGTTCAAACTGCATATTGGCAATACCGAATCTACCTGATTCCAGTGATGCCAATTATCCTTAATAACACCTTAGGTAAATATGTCTTCTAATATAATCAAAAATTGTTTTTGACTGGACCAGTTCACTATCATTATTATTATTCTTATTCTTATTATTATTCTTATTATTATTATTATTATTATTATTATTATTATTATTATTATTATTATTATTATTATTATTATTATTATTATTATTATTATATTATTATTATTACTATATTAGAAAATGAAGTAACTACTTTATTAGCTGTATTAAAGATAAAATGAAATTGTTTTAAAGTAAACCATTATGCAAATCTTGAGAGAGAGAGAGAGAGAGAGAGAGAGAGAGAGAGAGAGAGAGAGAGAGAGAGAGAGAGAGAGAGAGAGAGAGAGAGAGAGAGAGAGAGAGAGAGAGAGAGAGAGAGAGAGAGAGAGAGTAACTGTGCAGTCCATGTCAAGAACCCATTTACATATATTTCATTGAATATTTCACTCATTCGTGGTATTTCTACCCTTATCGAAGCCTAAGCTCACCATCCTTCCCAACTAATAATAATAATAATAATAATAATAATAATAATCATAATAATAATAATAATAATAATAATAATAATAATAATAATAATAATAATAATGATTATAATAATAAAAATGCTCTACTGAATATACAAGGTATATAGGCATAATAAAATTATACAAGTGTTATACAGGACATAAGCTCAAACCTATACAGGAAAACCTTTTCGGGAAAAAATAAAGTTAAATACTCATGAGAAAATGGAGGTGGATATAGACCTAGTTCCCATTTTTAATTTGTCAAGGTGCTCAAAATTACCCCCAAACTTAGGAAAAAATACCCTAAACTGCGAGAAAATACTCTAAAAACTACCTATATGTGCCTTAAAACACCGGTGATTTACCCTAAAGTAGGGCAACTACCCTGAAATTGGAGATACTGCTCATGCTGTTACACTTCGCTACAGCCATTTAGTTTTTCACTGTGAGTTAACCTCTGACAACTCAGCAGGCTTTCCCAAATAAGCCATTGGATGTGTGAGGTCTGCAGTGGAAGGGAAAGCAAAAGCTCGGGTTGATAAGGGTAAAAATTATATACAGTATTAGCACTGTATATTTTTGTAGTCTCCGTGGCAAAATGGTAGCGTCCGCGACTCTGGGACGGCAGGTCGAGGGTTCGCGCCCCGTCACGGACTGAGGTTAGTAAGGGCATACACTCAGGGTAACGATTACATCTGCCAAAACAAGTCCTTCGCAAGAAGGCAACCGTCCTAGCCCTTACTAGAAAAGGGAGTTCGTGACGTAAAACCGAAACCAACCATTATCATTGTATATTTTTCTATTTGGCTATTGGTGATTGTATGCTTTGACTCGGCCAAACCTTTATGAAAGAGATCGCGGCCAGAGTAAATGTATGTATTATTCCTTACTCGAAAAAAAGTATTTATAATACATAATTAAACACACGCTTTGTATTCTTTATGCTTTCGTGATAAAGATCATTAAGTAAGGGTACAGGAGCTGTCAGTATATGTGGCACTAATACACACGTACTGGCAGCAAGGGCCACACCCTTAAGGGCGGTTTACACGGTCAAACGGTTCGTCGAATGCGGTTCGACAGACAAGTGTTTGAAGCGATGTTCGAACGTGTGAACGGGGTATTTGGTTGTCGAACACGTTTGTCGAACGTGTGCGATAACCAAATACCCAGTTCACACGTTCGAACATCACTTCAAACACTTGTCTGTCGAACCGCATTCGACGAACCGTTTGACCGTGTAAACCGCCCTTTAAGGTCACGAATACCTCTATAGTGGAGTAAATGACTCTGAAATGTAATAATAAAGTCTCTTAAATTTTGGGATGACAACAGTAGCGTCTTTCACAAAATTCAGTTAAGAAGAAAAAAATCTCTTGAAAAATAGAAGAGAGTAATTTACTTGGTCATATAGGTTAGGTTAGTAAAGTTATGAAATTATATAATGAGCATGACCTATTGACCATATTTACCTGGTCATTTTAGGCTAGGTTAGGTAAACTTATGATAAATTATGTTTACAAATGAGACGAAAAAAATATTATACGCTTTGAAAACTTCCTTCAGGGGAGCGATGTTGTTATCAACTAATGACAAGACCCAACAGGAGAATACCCAACTTCTTCCAAATTTCATTCAATTCCATTTACTCTCGTCTAACGAAATGACACGCATTCATAAGTGAAGGAAACTTTACTGATAACAGACAATATTAAAAAAAATGGGAAAAGGGCGCGAAAACTTTTTAATTTCCTGTGATCTTTGACAATCGCGAAGGAAGAGAAGAGGATGTCCGATATGATTTTTTTTTTTTGGGGGGGGCTCTTTTTCGAGAGAGAGAGAGAGAGAGAGAGAGAGGAGAGAGAGAGAGAGAGAGAGAGAGAGAGAGAGAGAGAGAGAGAGAGAGAGAGAGAGAGAGAGAGAGAGAGAGAGAGAGAGAGAGAGAGAGAGTATAACGACGTGGTGTGAATGCTACATACTGAAGAACTTGCCCTAAAACGCTCTTGTCAAAAGTGAGGCCAGAAAATATGATGACAGAATAAAAAGAATAATAATATTGAAATTGTCAGATGTTTTTGTGAGACTATGATGTGTGTGAGATAGCAAGCTATAAAACGATCACGACGAATGAGCAGGAAAAAATTTATGTAAATATTTTTTTTTTTTTTTTTTTTTTTTTTTTTTTTTTTTTTTTTTTTGCTAAGGACCAGAAATGTTTTTGACTGGGAGAATAGCTTAGGCTATAAACTCTCCTTTTTAGAAAGGCGGCTTCAGACCTACGAATCTGAGCAAAGCATCAATTTCTGTCTGTAATAAAATTAGACGGTTTATATCAGAAGGAATGGTTAGAAATGAATGGTATTCCCTACCCCTGGCCAGAATAATTAGAATAGACAAAGACTGAGATGGAAAGAAAGCTTTGACAGACGAGGGGATGGACGCCTCCATTCCCTAGGTATGACAACTACATTTTTGGGCTGCCTGATCGGGGTTATGGGTTCAAAAGGAGTATTAGTCCCATGAAAAATCAAGAAATTTACGCAAATAATCACATGGGTACGTTCATAGTGCCAAAGATGGCATTGAGTATGAGACATCGTTAGAAGGGGTGCAAAAGTTGAAGAGATTAAGATTAGAGAGTGGTCAGAGTTACCATAAGGGGAAAATACAGAATAAGAATAGTTTGTAGGATTAGAAGAATATTTCTCTAGATTCTACATAATGATGCCTTTGCATAAGAGATATATGCTACACAACACTCCAAAGCACATTGCTTCAGATATCTCCTAAGAAGAATATATAGAGAAAGATTCCCACTGAGGAACAGGTCTTTTCACCAAATTTAGTCTTCAACAAAGAAGTCCCTTCTGCCTTGGTGTACAAGCTTTCAAAGGTCAACATCATCGTCAGACTATTCAACTTACTTTGCAAAAACAAATGATTGGAAAAATGACATTGGTTATGAAATTCCATTTCCAGAGACCTAAATATCTTTTTCCTTGCGAGTGTCCCCAACATGAACTTTTTATTCTTTTTTATTTCTTGATGCTTTTCAAGGCTTGGGAAAAATAATTTTATATCAGAGAGGAATGTTTATATTGCAACAGATTTCAAAACACACTCCTTCAGTATCTCCTCAAAGGAGGGATCTGAAGCAACGTGTCTTGGAATCTACTGTGTTGACAGGGGATACCACATGAAGGACAACACCACCATCTCATTCTTAATGAGCAGGGGACCTCCTGGGTGGTTCCGTGGTGCTATATCAATTTCATTAGCCTACACTTATAAGCGTATTCATAGGCTATTTCCCATTCTAAGGTTGGAGAGTAAAACTAAGACATGTGGTGGTTTAAGTCTGAGTTAACTTTTTTTTTTCATCAGTTTATTATATCTTTTTCAGTTTATCAAATGTCAAAGCAGTTCCTATATTTACATTGGCTTAGGTTATGTTAAATTAGGTTGGTTTAGGTTGGGTTTGATGGTTTGGATTGGGTTCAGTTGAATGAGTAGAGTAGGGTAGTGTAGAGTTGAATAAAGTTGGATTGGGTTGAGTTAGGTTAGTTTGTGAAGCGCATTTTTATGAGTTTGCGTCAGAAAAGTGTCTGAGAAGCGGGTCTCTGTCAAGTCAGTATTATAGGATGCACCACTCTGAATGGGAGTGACGAAGGCAGCTTTTTATGCATATACAAGAAGCTGCTGGAGAGAGGATGTTGAGTGCAAAGTGGAAAAGAAGGAGGAGGAGGAGTTGGTAATTACAACGCGAAGAAGAAGAAAATGATGATTATGAGCAGCAGATGGCGATAACTAGCACACAGAGAAAATATGATTAGCATTACGATTAATGAAGAAGAAGAAGAAGAAGAAGAAGAAGACGAAGAAGAAGAAGAAGAAGAAGAAGAAGAAGAAGAAGAAGAAGAAGAAGAAGAAGAGAAGAAGGACGCATAATTTATGGAATATAGTTGTGGATAATCATATAAAAGATCTGTTACGACTGCAAATGTCTTTTGAAAATATGTAAAGTACAACAGCAGTGAGCAAGTAAAAAAAAATAAAAATGAAAAAGAAAATAAGACAATAAACATAAATAAAATGACATAATGATAGCTTGCATTGAGAAGAATATACTGTATAATACTAAAAAAAAAAAAAAAGTGGGAGGGGGGAACTGCGTATATTCTCCATCCTCATCCCCCCCCCCTAAAACACTTGTTCCCTTCCCAGCATAAGCCAAGAGCATCTTTTGACAAAGAATGTTAGGTGAAGAAGAAAGCATTGCTCCAGTCTAAGGTTATATAGCCATCCATCTCGTAATGCCTGAAAGCACAAAATGTAAAGCACACTAGCAAGATACTGCCCCGTGGTACAATATATTCTGGTTTGACCTTGCCTTCAAGAGAATGACATTTAGCGCAGTGTGTGTGTGTGTGCGCGCGAGAGAGAGTGCGTGTGTGTGTGTGTGTGTGTGTGTGTGTGTGTGTGTGTGTGTGTGTGATTACCTAATTGTGTTTACGGGAAAGAGCCCAAAGCTCGCATCTTCCCGTCTCATGATCAGTTCCATTTTATACTTAGTAAGGGCATACACTCAGGGTAACGATTACACATGCCAAAACAAGTCCTTCGCAAGAAGGCATCCGTCCTAGCCCTTACTTCTATGAAAAAGGGAGTTCGAGACGTAAAACCGAATCAATCATACTCATCATACCTGTCCTTAAAACTATGGATTCAGATAGCATTAACTACCTCCTCGCTTAGCCAATTCCAATTATCAACTACTCTTACACTGAAAAAGTATTTCCTTACATCCTGCAAAGAAGTTTTCTTACGAAGCTTCAAACTATGACCTCTAGTTCTAGAGCCAGCCAT
The DNA here is from genome assembly GCA_037179515.1 of Halocaridina rubra. Classification (NCBI taxonomy): domain Eukaryota; kingdom Metazoa; phylum Arthropoda; class Malacostraca; order Decapoda; family Atyidae; genus Halocaridina; species Halocaridina rubra. The sequence goes on from JAXCGZ010001905.1 coordinate 172,135, forward strand.
ATCAAAATATCGATCCCTATCCACTCTATCATAACCATGAAGGAATTTAAAGACTCTCACCATATCCCCCCTCACTCTTCTAGCTTCGAGTGATGGTAAGTCTAATTCCCTCAGCTCTCATCATAACTGAGATTGCGTATTTCTGGCACCAGTTTCGTGGCATGTCTTTGAACTTTTTCAAGCTTAGCTATGTGCTTTTTCTAGTGCGGATTCCAAAAGGGGGCTGCATATTCGAGTTTTGGCCTCACATAGGTTACATAAATATTTCTGAACATTTCCTTGTCCATGTGCCTGAAGGCTACCCTTACATTTGATAAGAATGCATATGCTGCCCTTACTATGCCATTTATATGTATTTCTGGAGACAAATCTGCCAGTATGTTTACTCCTAGATCTCTCTCATTTTCTGTCTCTTGAAGTTGTACTCCAGCCACCGAGTAGTCAAGCTTGGGCCTTCTTGCACTTGTACCCATTCTCATTACCTTACATTTTGAAGTATTGAATTTCATTAGCCACTTTTCTGACCACTCATGCAGATTATTTAGATCCTCCTGAAGTTCTCTACCATTGTTTTTGTTTTTTACTTTCTTCACAATCTTTGCATCATCAGCAAACATATTCATGAATGAATTTACAGACACTGGTAGGTCATTTACATATACAAGGAACAAAAATGGCCCTACAACTGAACCCTGTGGAACTCCACTACTAACTCTTCTCCATTCAGACACTGAGTGTCTTACTCTAACCCTCTGTTCCCTTCCTTCTAAGTAAGTTTTTATCCATTCCAAAACATTTCCACCTATTCTAGCCATTGATTGCAGCTTCCTAATAAGTCTCTCATGTGGAACAGTGTCAAATGCTTTCTGGAAGTCAAGGAATATGCAATCTGCCCAGCCCTCTCTTTCCTGTAAGATTTGGCTTACCTCATCATAAAATTCTAATAAGTTTGTTACTGTTGATCTACCTTCTCTGAAGCCATGTTGCCTCACTGACAAAAAGTTGAAGGATTCCAAGTGAAGAGAGATATGTTTCCTTAGTAGTTTCTCCATAACTTTGCAAACTATGCTGGTCAAGGAAACTGGTCTATAGTTCAGAGCCGTATCCCTCCTTCCCTTTTTGAAGATAGGTATCACATTTGCTTGTTTCCAGCATCTTGGAATCTCCTCCGACTCCAGTGACTCCTTAAATATGATATTTAGTGCCACTGATATTGTGTTTGCGCATTTTTTAAGCACATGAGGGGATATGTCATCAGGACCTGTAGCTTCATGAACATCTAAATCCATCAGCGCTGTGCATACCTCTGTGGCTGTAAGGTTGATGTTCTCTAATACCGGCCCTTGAGCTTCTATCACTGCAATCTGAGGGGGTGGGGTATTTTCTACTGTAAATACTGACTGAAACTCCTTGTTCAATTCTTTGCAGATCTCTTCATCCGTCTCAGTGATGCTTCCATCCGCTCTCTTTAGCCGTAAAACCTGTTCTTTTACCTTCAGTTTTCCTCTGATAAAGCTGTGGAAAAGCTTGGGATTTTCCTTAGCCTTCCTGGTGATGTCCCTCTCATAATCTCTCTCTGCCTCTCTCCTTTTACTTAGGTAGTCATTTCTTGCTCTTTTGTAGGTTTGCCAGGCATTTATGTTTTTTCTCCTCCTATACCTTTTCCAGCATTTGTCTCTCCACTCCTTAGCTCTTTTACACCCATTATCGAACCATTTCTCTCTGGCATGAATTACACCTACTTTGGTGACAGGTATGCAGCAATCTACTATCTTCCCATATTTCTCACAAAAGATGTCATACATTTCTTGTACAGATTTGTTGTAAAATAAGGTTCTCCAGTCAATAACTGCAAAAAGCTCATTCATTTTGATGTAATCTCCTTTCGGATAGTTCCTCCTCATGTCCTCAGTGCCTCTACTCTCAGGAAGAATATCTTCAATGATATACTCCATCAACAACACACAGTGGTCACTCTTTCCAATTGGTGGTTCATACTCAATTTTTTCAATATCCAACACATTATCTGTGAACACTAGATCAAGTAGTGATGGCTCATCCCCACACCTGGCCCTTGTTGGTTCCATTACATGTTGGTGTAGGAAATTCCCTTGTACGCAATTTAGGAATCTTGCCCCGAATGAGTCCTCACCACTGTGTGGGTCAAGATTTATCCAATCTATCTCTTTATGATTAAAGTCTCCCATAATCAAAATCCTACATTTTTTTCCCGTGCCTTGTTAACAACTGAGTTTATGACTTCAATAGTACCTATATGACTTTCCTCATAAACTTCAAGCCTATTTTGGTTCCTTGGTGGGTTGTATACAACAGTTATTATAATGCTCTCTGACCCAGTATTTATGCGAGCAACAAGAAATTCCTTGAACTCACTTTCTATAGCCAAGTTTATTTCTTCAACTTGAATCTTTTCACTTATGAGCAGTGCTATCCCTCCACCAGTCCTCTCAGATCTTTCAACCCTTAGTATTCTGAAACCCTTAGGAAAAACTGTGACACTGTTTATGTCCTCACTCAACTTAGTCTCTGTAATTGCTACTATATCTGCCTTACTGTTGTGAATCCTATCTGTTAATTCTACTGCCTTACCAGCTAATCCATCAGCATTTGTGTATAACAATCTTAATGAGGCCCCATCCCCTGATCTTCTGTCATTATCTTCTTTATCTCCCCTTTATCTGGAAGAACTCTGAAATGAAAATTTTTCTTCTGGTCTTCATTTCTTTCCTCATTTAATCTTCTTGCCTCTTGCAACAAGTTTTTGATCTTTCCCATCTCTTCCTGTGTTCTGTATCGTCTAATGAACACTTCCTTGAATTCTTGAAGGTCTTTTAGACTTTTTTTTCTCAACAATATTTCCCTACATGTTTCCCCTCTCTCAAAGGTTACTTTTGTTGGTCTCGGCTTTCCTTCCCTCGAATATTTACCTAGTTGGTGTATGTTTACAATATCCTCAGGACCACAAACTACTCCAAGCTTTCTTATCAGGTCTACAACCCTAGCTTTATTTTCTTCAAGTCTCCCCTGCCATGTTGGCTCCTGGGATTCGCTTATGCCTGAGATTACCACTGTCTTCTCCTTATCAAGTGCCTGTCTGATGAGTGGGTTTGCCCTTTCCATCACAACGTCTTTCATTTTTTCGATTACTGTCTCTTTATAGTCAACTGTTTGTATGTTTTCCAGTGCCACCACCTTTACAGCCTCTTTTACTGCCACATTCCCCTTTAGTGCATCAGCAAAGGAAGTTTTCATGGCATCATTTTCCATATTCAGCTCCTGGAACTCTTTTCTGAACTGTTCAATGTTTTCCTTAATCTGGACATTCCAAGCAGCAATCTCGTCTCTCTCAGAAGAGAGCAGTGAACTAACATCTAATTCCTTTAGGTTGTCATTCAGCTGTTTGTTTTTATCTTCTTGTTTAAAAATTCTAGATTCTAGTTGACTCTTTTCCCCTTCCAGCTTCTTTATTCTTTTTTCTAGTTCCTTTCTCTCCTGCCCTTGTGCTTTATTTGCTTCCTCCAAAGATCTTATTTGCTCTCTGAGTGTTTCATTCTCTTTCATTTCTCCATCCATATTCCGAATTTTTTCATCAAGGCTTATAACCATTGCCTTTAAATTCTTGATTTTCTGTTTAAGTCTCCTAATGGCTACCCCTCCTACCGACCCATGGATGGGAGAGGTTTGGGACAGAGATGGCGTCATTTTTATGTTCTCCCTCTCACAGAATATAGAAAGAAGAAGAGAAAGAGGAAAAAAAAAGAGAAAAACTTTTAATTAAGCTTCACACAGAATTTTTATATCTCCATATAAGTGCTATTTAGAGACTCAGTTTATCTCTTTTCTGATAACACACATCTTAACTTAAAAACTTGACCATGATAATATAAGGATAAAAAGAAAAAGAAAAAAAATGCAACAAAACAAAAGTCAAACCTGAAGGAAAATTCGAATTTGTGTCTGAGGAGGCACCCACCTGTTTCTGCTATATATTCTTCCTAACTGATAAACTCACTTGCTAACCAAGATATGTTATCACAGGATTAGACTTTACATTTAACTCAATATATATACAAAATAAAAAAAATAGTAAAAGAGAAAGCTAAAAGAAAAGCAAAAAAATGAAGAAAATAAGACAGCTGTACTACTTGGCAACTTAACTCAGTACTGTTGACAGGTGGATATTTGGTATTTATTTAATTATTCAATTATTTCGTGTATCAAACTAACTAACAAGTTAATATAAATGGGAGGATACCGATTTTAACAATATATGGAACCACATGTGTGATTACCTAATTGTGTTTACGGGAAAGAGCCCAAAGCTCGTATCTTCCCGTCTCCTGATCGGTTCCATTTTATACTTAGTGATACTTATCATACCTGTCCTTAACACTATGGATTGAGATAGCATTAACTACCTCCTCGCTTAGCCAATTCCAATTATCAACTACTCTTACACTGAAAAAGTATTTTCTTACATCCTGCAAAGAAGTTTTCTTACGAAGCTTCAAACTATGACCTCTAGTTCTAGTGTGTGTGATTACCTAATTGTTATTACCTAATTGTGTTTACGGGAAAGAGCCCAAAGCTCGTATCTTCCCGTCTCCTGATCGGTTCCATTTTATACTTAGTGATACTTATCATACCTGTCCTTAAAACTATGGATTGAGATAGCATTAACTACCTCCTCGCTTAGCCAATTCCAATTATCAACTACTCTTACACTGAAAAAGTATTTCCTTACATCCTGAGAAGAAGTTTTCTTACGAAGCTTCAAACTATGACCTCTAGTTCTAGAGCCAGCCATATCAAAATATCGATCCCTATCCACTCTATCATAACCATGAAGGAATTTAAAGACTCTCACCATATCCCCCCTCACTCTTCTAGCTTCGAGTGATGGTAAGTCTAATTACCTCAGCTCTCATCATAACTGAGATTGCGTATTTCTGGCACCAGTTTCGTGGCATGTCTTTGAACTTTTTCAAGCTTAGCTATGTGCTTTTTCAAGTGCGGATTTCAAAAGGGGGCTGCATATTCGAGTTTTGGCCTCACATAGGTTACATAAATATTTCTGAACATTTCCTTGTCCATGTGCCTGAAGGCTACCCTTACATTTGATAAAAATGCATATGCTGCCCTTACTATGCCATTTATATATATTTCTGGAGACAAATCTGCCAGTATGTTTACTCCTAGATCTCTCTCATTTTCTGTCTCTTGAAGTTGTACTCCAGCCACCGAGTAGTCAAGCTTGGGCCTTCTTGCACTTGTACCCATTCTCATTACCTTACATTTTGAAGTATTGAATTTCATTAGCCACTTTTCTGACCACTCATGCATATTATTTAGATCCTCCTGAAGTTCTCTACCATTGTTCTCGTTTTTTACTTTCTTCACAATCTTTGCATCATCTGCAAACATATTCATGAATGAATTTACACACTCTGGTAGGTCATTTACATATACAAGGAACAAAAGTGGCCCTAAAACTGAACCCTGTGGAACACCACTACTAACTCTTCTCCATTCAGACACTGAGTGTCTTACTCTAACCCTCTGTTCCCTTCCTTCTAAGTAAGTTTTTATCCATTCCAAAACATTTCCACCTATTCTAGCCATTGATTGCAGCTTCCTAATAAGTCTCCCATGTGGAACAGTGTCAAATGCTTTCTGGAAGTCTAGGAATATGCAATCTGCCCAGCCCTCTCTTTCCTGTAAGATTTGGCTTACCTCATCATAAAATTCTAATAAGTTTGTTACTGTTGATCTACCTTCTCTGAAGCCATGTTGCCTCACTGACAAAAAGTTGAAGGATTCCAAGTGAAGAGAGATATGTTTCCTTAGTAGTTTCTCCATAACTTTGCAAACTATGCTGGTCAAGGAAACAGGTCTATAGTTCAGAGCCGTATCCCTCCTTCCCTTTTTGAAGATAGGTATCACATTTGCTTGTTTCCAGCATCTTGGAATCTCCCCCGACTCCAGTGACTCCTTAAATATGATATTTATTGCCACTGATATTGTGTTTGCGCATTTTTTAAGCACATGAGGGGATATGTCATCGGGACCTGTAGCTTTATGAACATCTAAATCCATCAGCGCTTTGCATACCTCTGTGGCTGTAAGGTTGATGTTCTCTAAAACCGGCCCTTGAGCTTCTATCACTGCAATCTGAGGGGGTGGGGGTATTTTCTACTGTAAATACTGACTGAAACTCCTTGTTCAATTCTTTGCAGATCTCTTCATCCGTCTCAGTGATGCTTCCATCCGCTCTCTTTAGCCTTAAAACCTGTTCTTTTACCTTCAGTTTTCCTCTGATAAAGCTGTGGAAAAGCTTGGGATTTTCCTTAGCCTTCCTGGTGATGTCCCTCTCATAATCTCTCTCTGCCTCTCTCCTTTTACTTAGGTAGTCATTTCTTGCTCTTTTGTAGGTTTGCCAGGCATTTATGTTTTTTCTCCTCCTATACCTTTTCCAGCATTTGTCTCTCCACTCCTTAGCTCTTTTACACCCATTATCGAACCATTTCTCTCTGGCATGAATTACACCTACTTTGGTGACAGGTATGCAGCAATCTACTATCTTCCCATATTTCTCACAAAAGATGTCATACATTTCTTGTACAGATTTGTTGTAAAATTAGGTTCTCCAGTCAATAACTGCAAAAAGCTCATTCATTTTGATGTAATCTCCTTTCGGATAGTTCCTCCTCATGTCCTCAGTGCCTCTACTCTCAGGAAGAATATCTTCAATGATATACTCCATCAACAACACACAGTGGTCACTCTTTCCAATTGGTGGTTCATACTCAATTTTTTCAATATCCAACACATTATCTGTGAACACTAGATCAAGTAGTGATGGCTCATCCCCACCCCTGGCCCTTGTTGGTTCCATTACATGTTGGTGTAGGAAATTCCCTTGTACGCAATCTAGGAATCTTGCCCCGAATGAGTCCTCACCACTGTGTGGGTCAAGATTTATCCAATCTATCTCTTTATGATTAAAGTCTCCCATAATCAAAATCCTACATTTTTTTCCCGTGGCATGTTAACAACTGAGTTTATGACTTCAATAGTACCTATATGACTTTCCTCATAAACTTCAAGCCTATTTTGGTTCCTTGGTGGGTTGTATACAACAGTTATTATAATGCTCTCTGACCCAGTATTTATGCGAGCAACAAGAAATTCCTTGAACTCACTTTCTATAGCCAAGTTTATTTCTTCGACTTGAATCCTTTCACTTATGAGCAGTGCTATCCCTCCACCAGTCCTCTCGGATCTTTCAACCTTTAGTATTCTGAAACCCTTAGGAAAAACTGTGACACTGTTTATGTCCTCACTCAACTTAGTCTCTGTAATTGCTACTATATCTGCCTTACTGTTGTGAATCCAATCTTTTAATTCTACTGCCTTACCAGCTAATCCATCAGCATTTGTGTATAACAATCTTAATGAGGCCCCATCCCCTGATCTTCTGTCATTATCTTCTTTATCTCCCCTTTGTCTGGAAGAACTCTGTAATGAATATTTTTCTTCTCTTCTTCATTTCTTTCATCATTTAACCTTCTTGCCTCTTGCAACAAGTTTTTGATCTTTCCCATCTCTTCCTGTGTTCTGTATTGTCTAATGAACACTTCTTTGAATTCTTGAAGGTCTTTTAGACTTTTTTTTCTCAACAATATTTCCTTACATGTTTCCCCTCTCTCAAAGGTTACTTTTGTTGGTCTCGGCTTTCCTTCCCTCGAATATTTACCTAGTTGGTGTATGTTTACAATATCCTTGGGACCACATACTACTCCAAGCTTTCTTATCAGGTCTACAACCCTAGCTTTATTTTCTTCAAGTCTCCTCTGCCATGTTGGTTCCTGGGATTCGCTTATGCCTGAGATTACCACTGTCTTCTCCTTATCAAGTGCCTGTCTGATGAGTGGGTTTGCCCTTTCCATCACAACGTCTTTCATTTTTTCGATTACTGTCTCTTTATAGTCAACTGTTTGTATGTTTTCCAGTGCCACCACCTTTACAGCCTCTTTTACTGCCACATTCCCCTTTAGTGCATCAGCAAAGGAAGTTTTCATGGCATCATTTTCCATATTCAGCTCCTGGAACTCTTTTCTGAACTGCTCAATGTTTTCCTTAATCTGGATAAAAGGAAGAGTGAGAAAGTGAAAAAAAAAGAAATATAAAAGAAGTTAAAGATTATCTGCACTGTGGGTGACCAATAGCTCCAGTACTGGCTCACAACCAATGAGAGGAGTCGCTGTATCTCGGTCCAAGTTCGCCTGCGAGTCGAGCTTGACTGCTAGAAAATTCCGACTACCGTTTGCGCGCACATCAGTTTGGTAGTAACAGATTTTATATGCTTTCATCGATTTCTTGATGTAAGAACATCTAATTGCCCTATATGTAAGGAATATTAAGAGAAAATATAATGAACTGGTCCATATATAGACAGTATATAGGCCATATGACGATCAAGAATTCCTGTTTCATGACCCTGTTCTCTCTCTCTCTCTCTCTCTCTCTCTCTCTCTCTCTCTCTCTCTCTCTCTCTCTCTCTCTCTCTCTCTATATATATATATATATATATATATATATATATATATATATATATATATATATATATATATATATATATATAGATATATATATATATATATATATATATATATATATATATGTATATATATATATATATATATATATATATATATATATATATATATATATGTACTGTTCCGATTTTGTCCCGGTTTTACGTCACGGACTCCCTTTCAACCAAGGGCTAGGACGGATACCTTCTTGCGAAGGACTTATTTTGGCAGATGTAATACTTACCCTGAGTGCATGCCCTTGCTAACCATATACCGTGACGGGGCGCAAACCCTCGACCTGACGCCTCAGAGTCGCGGACGCTACCGCTTGAGCCACGGTGACTACTATATATATATATATATATATATATATATATATATATATATATATATATATATATATATATATATATATATATATATATATATATATATATATATATATCTATATATATATATATATATATATATATATATATATATATATATATATATATATATATATATATATATATATATACATATATATATATATATATATATATATATATATATATATATATATATATATATATATATATATATATATGAATAATTTTAAAAATGATAATGATCAACATATTTACTATATCTTGTTCAACATAATCAAGAAGCTTTTATGATAAAAAAAATTACTAGAAAAAACAGAGGTTAGTACTGTAAGTAACGTGAAGAAACTGGGTCAAAGAGCGAGGAAAAATACCAAACTGGGTCACCGCCAGGCAATAGATTGCGAGAAGAAGATTAACTGGAGGAAAAGAGAGAAGGAGAGAGGATTCTTAAGAGGAGAAATATGAAGAATGAAAGAGAAAAAGGAGAGGAGAAAAATGAAGAATGGAAGAGAAAAAGGAGAAGAGAATAATGAAGAATGGAAGAGAAAAAGGAGAGGAGAAAAATGAAGAATGGGAGAGAAAAAGGAGAGGAAAAAAAAAGAAGAATGGAAGAGAAAAAGGAGAGGAGAAAAATGAAGAATGGAAGAGAAAAGGGAGAGGAGAAAAATGAAGAATGGAAGAGAAAAAGGAGAGGAAAAAAAGAAGAGTGGAAGAGAAAAAGGAGAGGAGAAAAATGAAGAATGGAAGAGAAAAAGGAGAGGAGAAAAATGAAGAATAGAAGAGAAAAAGGAGAGGAAAAAAATGAAGAATGGAAGAGAAAAAGGAGAGGAAAAAAAAGAGGAAAAAAAATAAGTAGGCTTACTCATATTTTTGGAGGCGTTTTGTAACTGCTAATCCCCATTCATATGAGGGTGGATACAAGCAGCTTGGAGCTGGGAAAATAGGGCTGGATGTCCTTCCTATCGCCCCGCGGGCGCTCGAGCATGGGCTAGTTATTTCCCGAGTTGAGCACTCTCACTACTGCGGCACCCTTGGCTTAAGGACGGTTTACAAGGTCAAACGGTTCGTCGAACGCGGTTCGACAGACAAGTGTTTGAAGTGATGTTCGAACGTGTGAACGGGGTATTTGGTTGTCGAACACAGGAACGTGTTCGACAACCAAATACCCCGTTCACACGTTCGAACATCACTTCAAACACTTGTCTGTCGAACCGCGTTCGACGAACCGTTTGACCGTGTAAACCGCCCTTTACTCATATATACTAATATCTACTGCGGCAACTTTGGCTTACTCATATATACTAATATCTATTACTATTCTCCTTAACACTACTTTTCAGCTCTAAAGCTTACAAACAAGAGATCCCGAGAATGCTTTCTTGATTTTCTGAACGAATTTACCAAGACACTAAGCAGAGGGTAATAACATCCTTCACGCGGTAGCCCCTGCCAACTCATATAGCTAACTGAGTATACCGTTTGCGGTAGCAATTTATGACATCGCTATGGACAATTATTTCTCTGCTATGACTCTTTGTCCCTAAACAAAATGTAAATAGGTAAACAAATAAATAAATGATGATAATTAAGTAAATAAATAAATAAAAACATTTGTTATTTTGTAAACAATTTGCCTTATTCAACACTCCTGGGATTCCATTCTATACACAAGAACAAACACAGCTCCCATAAAAAGGCAAACACTTTAAGTAAACACAAACAGGGGAGTCTAGTGTTTACACTTCTCGCAACACACACAACAGGTAACGAAAAAAAAAGAGAAATGAGAATTACAGAGAGAGAGAGAGAGAGAGAGAGAGAGAGAGAGAGAGAGAGAGAGAGAGAGAGAGAGAGAGAGAGAGAGAGAGAGAGAGAGAGAGAGAGAGAGAGAAGACGATTCTATTACAATATAAAATTATTCAAGGGGATCACTTTACACTGCCAAAATACACTGAACAGATAATGGAAACAGAGAAATTGACAATTAATTAAAAAAGTACTCAATAAAGTGGAACGAAAGGAAGAAGAAGAAGAAGAAGAAGAAGAAGAAGAAGAAGAAGAAGAAGAAGAAGAAGAAGAAGAAGAAGAAGAAGAAGAAGAAGAAGAAGAAGAAGAAGAAGAAGAAGAAGAAGAAGAAGAAGAAGAAGAAAAATTAGAGAATTCTGTTGTAGATTAACATAATAAAAGAGAAATTTCTTTTGAAATTACTCCCACCACATAGAGCACATAATGGAATAACAGAAATAACAATGACTGAAGTAGATTTTCCAATGAGAGGAAGACAAAGAGGAGTAACAGAGAGGAAGAGGAAGAAAGTGGAGGAATCTATTAGAAAATAACTCAGTAAAAGGGTAAATTTCAGCTAAGATAACGCCCACAACACACCAAAGGTAATGAAAAGTTAAATATTACAGTCATTAAAGAAAGTTTTCCACTGATATGACAAGAAAAGGCACGAGAGAGGTTGAAAAAAAAAGAAAAAAAGATGCCATTACACACACACACACACACACACACACACACACACACACACACACACACACACACACACACACACACACACATATATATATATATATATATATATATATATATATATATATATATATATATATATATATATTTACAAAGGAAGAAACCCATTGCAAGAGATGGTAGAGTCAAAGCACACATTCTCCAGAAGTTAATATGACTCCTACGGGAGAGAAAAAGTGAAGGAAGAAGAGAAATACAAGTGTCTAAAGTAGGGTTTCCAATGAGAGAAAGTTAATGAGACATGAAAGAGAGGAAGAAAAAGGAGAATTCTACTGTAATATAACACAATAAGAGAGAGACAAAAGAAGAGGAAGAGAGGAAGAAGGGGAAGAGAGACAAAAGAAGAGGAAGAGAGGAAGAAGGGGAAGAGGGACAAAAGAAGGGGAAGAGAGGAAGAAGACGGGAGAAAAGGAAGACTTTGGTCAAATTTGGCACAGATGCCACGTCCACACTAATAAAATACAACAATATACTGCCCTAAGTTTAGTAGTCACCGTAGCTCACGCGGTAGCGTCTGCGACTCTGAGGCGGCAGGTCGAGGGTTCGCGCCCCCGACATGCACTCAGGATAATAGACAAGTCCTTCGCAAGAAGGCAACCGTCCTAGCCCTTGGTAGAAAAGGGAGTCCGTGACGTAAAACCGGAACAACAACATACTGCGCTAAGTTTGTTACACTAAGACTAATAATTACGAAGACAGCAAACGATCTGCTTGCTATCCAAAAATGTATTTAGCTCGCTTACACTACCCTTGTGTGGTGACAGACTGACAGACCCTGTCAATTTAGCTGGAAAAGTGAGAATTCCATCACAATTGAGTGCGCATGTGTGAGTGTATTAAATTTAATGATTTTACTAAACTGTGTTCAAGGGAAATAGCCTCCCAAGTGTATATGTATTTGCGTGTATAACGAAAATTTATGATCCCAATTAAACTTTCCAACTTACTGTGTGTATGTGTGCATATGCGTGTGTGTGTGCATATGCGTGTGTATGCGTATGTATGCGAGTGTGCTTGAGTGTATGTGTATCTACCTATTTGTATTCACGGAAAATTGCCTTTCGTGTGTATGTGTGTAAATAAGTGTGTGTATGTATGTAAGAATTCATGTTCGTATGTGTATTTACCTGCGTTCATGGGAAAGAGCCTTGTATGTGTGTGAATGTGTTGTGGAGACAGTGGTAAAACATCCTCTTAATGAGTTTCGATATGAGCAACTCAATATTTCTGCAAATTTTCTATAAAAAAATCACATTAATTCATTATTTCAGCAGAAGGCGTGGTTTATATGCAATGTTAGTGTGAACGGGTAATGCAATAAACAAAAATATTCACACAATATCTTCCTTAATTCCAATGGCCCAAATACTTATAAACATTGGGGAGAAAGATTCCACTAATAGAGTAATTCAACATACATCAGCAAATAATAATAATAATAATAATAATAATAATAATAATAATAATAATAATCTTCAAATAATCTCCCTTCCTTGTGGGGAATCGAACCTGTGAACTCTGGTTTAGAGCAACACAGCTTAGTCCACTAGATCAAAGAGGTTGTATATATAGAGGGAGAAATGGAACATCCTCTTTAAATTACAAATTCTTAAATAACAATGTACATAACTTGAAATTACATGGAAAAGTTGAGAGAGAGAGAGAGAGAGAGAGAGAGAGAGAGAGAGAGAGAGAGAGAGAGTAGAGAGAGAGATGAGAGAGAGATGAGAGAGAGAGAGAGAGAGAGAGAGAGAGAGAGAGAGTTTTCAATATAGATAGATATATATATATATATATATATATATATATATATATATATAATATATATATATATATATATATATATATATATATATATATATATATATAAATCTAACTTGCAGAGCTCACAAAAAAGAACAGATAAAATAAACTTACATGGAAGTCCAGATCATCTTCATTAATAAAATTCCTCAGAGCCTCCGGGTCTTGGTTGTTATAACTCCCGATACTGGTATAGGTTCGATCTCGTACTATGCTCCCGTAAGTACGATCCCTCTGGAGTTGTCCAGTACCATTCAGCTCGTACCTTTCACTTTGGCGGCTTCCAAAAGGCATAGCTGAGGCAAATAAAGAGGTCGGATTTACTCTACTTATTGCTTTACAACCTCAAGACTTATATCATTCTCTTCTCGCAGCGAGGTCACCAAAAGAGTCGTAGTAATAACATGTAATCCAGTGGTTTGGTGATCTTTGCCATGATGACCTGTGTTCATAATTTGTAATACTGTAATTGCATTATGAGGCGAGTTATAGAAAGTTATATTTTTGCCTTTTAAGTTCCAAAAACTGTATAAAATCACATTTTCTCCAATCTCATTTTCAAAAAATCTGTATTTATTAACACACATATACCTTATGATATTATATTTTTGGTTTACCGCACAAGAACTCCTTCCCGACGCGCACTAAAAGAGTCAAGATACATCTCTGAATGAGTCTGTAAACTTACAGTCAATGACAATTACATCCGAAGGAGTAAAATATATACGCGACCCTATTCTCTCCGGAAAATGTTATTGCAAACATAATCTACGGTGTTAAACACTCACAAAACCTAGTCACCAAGCGTAACAATTTTCATGACCTGACGCGGAGGAATACACGCGAGGTCCATAGCTCTGTTTTGGACCTCTCTCTAAGACTGAATTTTTCCAGTGATTCATCACACGTCTCCGGGATAAGATCTGCATCACTCCAAGAGTCTCCTATGAGAAATGGAAGTGTATCTGATAAGAATTGGCGCGCCAGACATTGATCCAGAGAGAGCCGATGTCTTTTTCTGACAATTTCTTGGCTAAAGGGATATGAGATGATGTTATCCACGAGCTCTGAAAGGAAAAGAGATAATACCAAGTTATTGTATTATAGCGATAACTTTCATATATGATGATGATTCGGTTTTACGTCTCGAACTCCCTTTTCTACTAAGGGCTAGGACGGATGCCTTCTTGTGAAGGACTTGTTTTGGCATGTGTAATCGTTACCCTGAGTGTATGCCCTTACTAACCTCAGTCCATGACGGGGCGCGAACCCTCGACCTGCCGACACAGAGTCGCGGACGCTACCATTTAGCCACGGAGACTACATAATAACTTTTATATATAATCTTATAATTATAGACACGAGTTTAAATAATACAGCGTTCATATCTCATGCAGAGATTACCACGCCAAATAAGAAAATAATTACTTCAGCTTAACATCCCATATGTTACCACACATACATATATAAACACATACATATAATATTTGCATGCATACATACATACATAGAACCTTCATATACATACAGACATACATACATGTTATATACATTGTATCTTTACTAATGATAGTTTGGAAGTTATCGTAACAAAAGCAAAAAAAAAAAAAAAATGGAGAACGCGAAAAATAAAATCTTAAAAAACGGTAATCCAACTGTAAAACAGAAAATATCAAAATCAGTTCCAAGAAGAAGAAGAAGAAGAAGAAGACATGACTGCTTTTCATGTAGCTTTGAAATCAGTGTGGAACCCCGCTGAGACAAAACACAAGTTTTCGTATAATTTTGAAACTAAAATGAGGAAACTCGAGGAGGCAAAAATACAACTATTCATTATTTAATTTTAAAATGAAAGTGAGATACCTCGCTGAAACAATACAAACCGTCTCCTAATTTAGCTTTAAAATTAGAACGACTAACTTTGTTAAAAGAAAATCATTTTTCCAAGTATAAATTTAAAATCAAAATATGAAACCTCGTTGAGACAAAACACATCGTTTCTTAATCTAGTTTTAAAATTAAAATTAGGAACCTCGATAAGAAAAAAAAAACTTTTTTAAATAGGTTTAAAATAAAAAAAAAATCGCTTTGAGACGAAACACAACTTTTCCTAATTTAGTTTCAAAATTAAATTGAGAAACCTCGATGAGAAAAAAAAACCTTTTTTCATTCAGTTTTAAAATTAAACTTAAAATCGCATTCAGTCAAAAACAATAAATTTCTAAATTTATTTTAAAATTAAAATGAGGAACCCTGAGGAGACACAATAATAATCTTCCTAAATCAAATAAAAAAAAATTAAATAAGGCAACTGGTTAAGACAACCTTTCGGATTGACCAACATCACGTGGCATGACGTCATGAGACTTCCGTGCACCATGCAACCTCTGCAACGGCTCTCTGTTGCAAAGCTCCATTAATCTTATGGTTCTCATAGCTGGACAAGGGCACCAGCTGGTTGCAGGAGAGCCAGATGGTGCAACAACTCCATCTTGGTAAAAAGGGCTTATAAATTAATTTACTAAAAAATTTCAACTTTAATAATACTTTCGTGACTGAAAATTTAATGAACGTATAAGATATTACTCCAGTATTAAACTTGCTACTGCTACTAGTGCTCACCACTACTACTACTACTACTACTACTACTACTACTACTACTTATAATAATAACACCAAAAATAATATAATAATGCATTGCTTTATGTGTCTTAATTACTCCACGTTCAAATGGAGTGGATACAAACATATTGAAGCAAGGGGATTAGGGCCAGATATCCTTCTAAACGCACCGCGGTAAACTTGAACCCACGTCAATAGCTTCCCTACTCGTAATCTACTACTGACCTACCGCGGCTCCCAATAATAATAGTGGTAATAATAATAATAATAATAATAATATATTTACCTTGGCTGTTTCCCACAATTAGGGGGGTAGCCGACATAAAAATAAATAAATAAATAAATAATAATAATAATAATAATAATAATAATAATAATAATAATAATAATAAGGACGCCTCTCTCATGCCTTACGTTAAAAGAATAAAAGAACTAGAATTTTATTACGGAGGTTCATCTTTTGACCCACTTATAAAAGTTTTCGAGTACGGCTGAAGATAAGCACTTGTGGAGCAATTCGAAATCTCGCCCTCTGTTTATGCTTACGGTTTATTTTACTTTAATTAAAACACACACACTAGCCTCTAGCTAGTACAGTGGTAACGCTCTGCCTTTGTATCCATGAGGTCGGCAGATAGAGCCTCGTCCAGGCAAGGGAGTTTAAGCTGTTTACTGGGAGGTTACTGCTGTGGCTAGGCACCACAGTGGGGAGTTGGGTCTTACCCTGGCTGACGTTCTGAGGAGCATCTCAGATGGATATCGGAACTGAAATCTGGCAACCTTTTCCTTTAATGATAATAATACTGATATTATTATTATTATTTTTATTATTATTATTATTATTATTATTATTATTATTATTATTATTATTATTATTATTATTATTATTATTATTATTAGTAGTAGTAGTAGTAGTAGTAGTAGTAGTAGTAGTAGTAGTAGTAGTAGTAAAATAACAACAGTAACTACAAAAATAATAATGATGATAATAATAATAATAATAAGTCAGTTATCACCAATTCATATATTGTCTCATTTAAGACAGCAAAATGTTCATTCTCAGAGTGAATATCTTCCAATGCAAGATACGAGTGTATGTATAAGAGATATGTTTACAAGACTTATATAAAGGGTGTATTTACATGCAAATTAAATTTATGTTATTACGCTTTTAGGGTCATGGTACTGGGAAACACAGCACATGACTTCCTACCGAGAACTCATAACAACATGAGTTCAGGATAGAATAGAATGAAAGAAGCAGCATGAGTTCATTTTACTAGAGACGAACAGTATGAAAACAGATGACTTCAGTACAGAAAAGGTTAAACTCAAGTTAGAAGAAAACACATGATAACAGAATGAGTTCAGGTAAGAATAGCATGAGCTTACTTAAAAAAGACGAACAGTTCGACAATAAATCAAGTTCATGATCGATTAGCATGAACTCATATTGACATAAGAAACAGCATGGTAATTAAATGAGTTCAAGCTAGAGTTGGATGCACTCAAGTTTGCTTAAGAGAAACAGCATAGTAACAGAATGAGTTCAAGATAAAACGAGATGAACTCAGCGTCACATGTGATGAACAGAATGGCAACAGAGTGAGTTCAAATTAGACAGGATGAACAGCAAGATCACATGCTAAGTTCAGGATCAATTATGATAAACAGCACCTTCATAGAATGAGTTCAGGATAGAATAGCATGAACAGAATGATGAAAGGGTGGTTCACGATAACATATGATGAACAGCACGTTAACATAATGAGTTCAGGATGACATATGATGAACAGAATGATAACAAAATGAGTTCAGAATGACATATGATGACCATCATTATCACAAAATGAGTTCACGAGAGAATAAAATGAGAATCATGATGAGAGGATGAACCCAGGACACCATATGACGGAAAACATAAAAAAGTACATATCATGCTAACAGAATGAATTTAGAATAGTATCAACAATAATAGTATGCGTTCAAGATAGCTTAGGATGTACATCCCAAAAATGAATATCATTCTAAAAGAATGAGCTTGGAACATAATCAATATGTAAATAACAATATCATACTAACAGAATGTGGTTTACATAATGAATATGCTAGCAGAATAAGTTCAAAATACCATATGAAAAATAACAAAAAAATATATCATGCTAGCGGAAGAAGTTTAAAACAAACACTGTGATAATAGGAATACCAGGCTAGCAGAATTAGTTGCAAACACAATCAACATAATAAGAGAATGAGTTTCAGATGAAATTAGAACGTAACCAACATGCTAGTAGAATGAGTTCAAGACAGCATGAGATATATAATAAATAAAAGTAAGGGTCATACATATACCTTAAGCCAGATTACTGCCCACTCCCCTCCCACATTTATAACTTAGTCACTGGTCAGAAGTCATGGTGTGGTGGTGACCTTTGACATGACCCTTAGACAAGTGAATAATATTGCGTGTATATGGTAGTGTAAAAGGTCAACAAGGTAATCTGTCTGTATATATATATATATATATATATATATATATATATATATATATATATATATATATATATATATATATATATATATATATATATATATATATATATATATATATATATATTATCTTGGCATTCTATCAAAATATATACATTGGTCATAATTCCCCTTTAAGGGAGAGACAAAATCAAAATAAAACGTTGACTCTTTTAGGGAGGAAAATACAAAGGGATTGATTCCCAGTTTCCTCGCTACGCATGGGAACAAGAAGCCGGTATTCATGTCCCTCCTACACAGCTGTTTGTCCCTTTACCCTATGGATGACCCAGGCAAGGTGTTGGGGGAATTGTTGTAGTTCTTTATCCCCATGGATCAAAGAGGCGTAGTTGAGATATATTAGATTCTGATGAATGTGTGTGCACTGACTCGGCCATCCTCCTTACAAGGTGGACTGCAGCCATTGCATATGCGTGTATGTTTATGTATGTACCCAACACTAAGGGCAAACCCAATACATACAAATGAAGAGAGCTGCAATATATTACAAAGAAAATATGCGTATATCAGAAAACTTGTATGTCTGACATTCATATAAATAAGCTTGAGGAGGCGTCACATATACTCCGATGGGCCAGAGGACATAAAACTGCTTCCAAGACAGTACATAACTACCAGTTATACTTTTGGCCAAAAATAAAACACATCTGAAACATGATGAAGGGATTTTGGTATGGCCTGAGTACGTGTACGATACGACTCGACCTAATTGCCATTAAAAAGGGTCGTTAAGCGAAACCTAACATGAGTAGGAAAGCTTGCAAAATGTCCCATAACTTTAAAGACTAATTAAGATCTCTCTCTCTCTCTCTCTCTCTCTCTCTCTCTCTCTCTCTCTCTCTCTCTCTCTCTCTCTCTCTCTCTCTCTCTCTCTCTCTCTCTCTCTCTCACACACACAAATTCACATACACAGTAATACCATTAGTACCTCAGTAATACTAATGATGAAGTCAAAAGGATAACATTAACAGTGTCTACATGAAAGTTATATACCGCAACAAAAATATATGCATAAATGAGAATGAGTGAGCCCACCGCGGGGCTTTAGGAAGACCATCCAAACTTAATTCCCCAGCCACAACCTGTCTGTATCCATCCCCATTTGAATGGGAGTGACTGACACATACAGCAGCTTACAATAATATGAATATATAGGAAAGATAACAGTACTCACTTAGATAATATAATAAATGTATGAACTATCCTTGTTAATAATAATAATAATAATAATAATAATAATAATAATAATAATAATAATAATAATAATAATAATAATAATAATAAAAATAATAATAATTATAATAATAATAATAATAAATAATAATAATAATAATAATAATAATAATAATAATAATAATAATTTATAATAATAATAATAATAAAAATAATAATAATAATAAACAATAATAATAATAGAAATGATAATAAGTGCAATACCGATGACAATGGTGGCAGAGTTAACTTAATGATTAGGAAAGCATAGCGGTAAAGTATTCTACTAGGGAGGTGACAGACCCATGATCGAGCTTATTGTGGGATCCGGGCGCATTACCACTGAGTTACAGCGGCACATAACTCCTATATATTCCAAACAAGGATTTAGATTTGTAAGTTCCTAGGAGGAGACAAGAATGCCTCCTCTGTGTTTCCCTGCGTGTCGTAAAAGTCGAGTAAATAGGGAGGATGGAGAGGGTTGGAAAGCTCCTCCTTATTATTTTCTTGCCATGGAGAGTCGAGTATTTTTTTTTTTATTCAGCCATTCCCTTTTAAAGGAAATTATGGATTTTTGTCCAGAGATAGAGATAACAGAACCGAACTATACTACAAGATATAAAAGACAAATGTCAGTATATATGTTTCATTGTTT
>JAXCGZ010001905.1:197500-217500 GCA_037179515.1 Halocaridina rubra
CTATTATGGTACAGAAAAGGTTGTCGTTATATCCCAATGTGTTGTCGCACAAGAACATAAAAGTGTTTAGATTGCGAGAGAGGTACATTTACATAGGGGCTGGAGAAAAAAGAAAACTCTACTTTTTTAAAACATTTCTTTTATGATTTTGGATGTCAAATACTTTTTCCTTTCTTATTTCTTTCAATCTTTTAATAATAATAATAATAATAATAATAATAATAATAATAATAATAATAATAATAATAATAATAATAATAATTAATAATAATAATAATAATAATATATAATAATCATTAATAATAATAATAATAATAATAATAATAATAATAATAATAATAATAATAATAATAATAAAAATAATAACAATAATAATAATAATAATAATAATAATAATAATTATTATTATTATTATTATTATCATCATCATTATAATACACGTTATTAGTATAATTATTAGTTATCATTATTATTATTATTATTAACCACTTGGGAGTGGCAAAAGACATAAACGTAATAAATAAAAATAAAGAGCTTCATGCCTATAGAATAAAGAGTATTTCCAAATTACCTTTTGCTTAGGTGAAATTTCTAAGAAAACAGAATCTGCAATGCAGAAGAGATTGTGCAAGTTTTCTCTTTTGTTTTTTATTAATCTGGCTTAGCTCAGTCGAACGAGGACCAGGTATTACAGCTTAGAGGAGTTCCTAGGCTTGAGAGAGAGAGAGAGAGAGAGAGAGAGAGAGAGAGAGAGAGAGAGAGAGGAGAGAGAGAGAGAGAGAGAGAGAGAGAGAGAGAGAGAGAGAGAGAGAGAGAGAGAGAGAGAGAGAGAGAGAGAGAGAGAGAGAGAGAGAGAGAGAATGTATTTCAACTCAAGAGTTCTTACACAGATGAGTCGAGAGAGAAAAAGAAAAAAATCTGCAGGCGTTTTACCCTCTTGGTTGAGGAACTACCTCGTGAAGACCCTCTCTTTCCATCGCTACTCTTTATTCCTAATGCAGACCACAATAGCTTAGTGGATATAGCACAGTGATCCGACCAAGGAAGTACCGCGTTCAACTCTCCCAAGGTTGTTGGTGTAGTTTTCTCTTTGAAAATGTCACCTGGGGAGGAACAAGACGGTAATGGCGCCCTTCATGAGTTAATATCTGCCATCTCAGCAGTGTCAATGAGTACACAATAAATGTGTGGGGTCACTGAATAATCAGTACCCTCTCAAATTGAGGTTTCTGCAGTCCAGCATCTACTGATTAAAATAAATAACTTCAAAAATATGGTTAATCAAAAGTGCCTTATTTTTAAATGAATTTTAATCTTTTATTTTTAATTTCTAAGTTTTTTATTTTTACTGTACTTGTATTTTTACTGGATCTACTTTTTTTGTATTATTTGTTTTTACTGAATTTTTTTTAATTTTCGAATTGTTATTTCTCTCTTGCTGAATTCTTATATTTTTACTCAATATGATTTTTAATATTGCTTCATTTGTTTTCATTTTTTTTAAAAATACATTTCTTGCTTTTACCTATTTTTTATTTTCATTATTTTTCTCTCAAATTTAACAGGTTCAGGAAAATGAAAGGAAGTGTGTGCTCAAACTAAAAATATATATAATAAAACTGAAAATTATCTGATCATATATATATATATATATATATATATATATATATATATATATATATATATATATATATATATATATATATATATATATATATATATATATTTATTTGGTCGGAGTGGGATATGAAATCATCTTCAAAGGTTCACTGGTGATGGTGGGTGATGGAGGAGGGAGAACTGGTGGTGTGGGGGTGGGGGAGTAACTCCCAAGGGGGACCATAGGGCTTTTGCCCAAAATTTAATCTGTCACTGAAATTCTATTATCAATTCCCAACGTGGCCTTCCTCTTGCCATCGTAAATTCCTTTCCAAAAATACATATCAAAGTGACAATAAATAAAGTATAAATGATTGAAAACCGATAAAAAAATAAATACATATTTTCCTTATATCAGGGGTCTGCAGTCTCAATGCCATAATATATATATATATATATATATATATATATATATATATATATATATATATATATATATATATATATACATATATATATATATATATATATATATATATATATGTAGCCACCGTGGCTCAAGCGATAGTGTCCACGACTCTGAGGCGTCAGGTCGAGGGTTCGCGCCCTGTCACGGTCTAAGGTTAGCAAGGGCATGCACTCAGGGTAAGGATTACATCTACCAAGACAAGTCTTCAGCAAGAAGGCACCCGTCCTAGCCCTTGGCAGAAAAAGGAGTCAGTGACGTAAAAAATAATATATATATATATATATATATATATATATATATATATATATATATATATATATATATGTATATTTCTCTTGAGGAATGGGGGGGAGCTCAAATGCATTCTTCGTGTTTTTCTGCGTATCGTAAGAGTCGACTAAATGAGGCGGAGCGAGGGGACTGGGAATCACATCCTCTGTATTTTCTCTTCCCAAAGAGTCAAGAGTATTTTGTCTGGACTCACCCACTCCCCTTATAAGGGAAAAAATGGCTCGTGTGTGTGTGTGTGTGTGTGTATATATATATATATATATATATATATATATATATATATATATATATATACATATATATATATATATATATATATATATATATATATATATATATATATATGAAAAAACAATGCAAATATTCTTTTTAACTTACATTTTATTCAATATCCTTTGTCACACACACACACACACACACACACACACACACACACACACACACACACACACACACACACACACACACACACACACACACACACACACACACACACACACACACACACACACACATATATATATATATATATATATATATATATATAAATATATATATATATATATATATATATATATATATATATATATATATATATATATATATATATATATATATATATATATATATAAACACCCAACAATTAGTCATTGTGAGGATAAAAAAAGAGCATAGCAAATATGTATATATAGACCCATTTATCAATTTCCTTGAATATTTTTTTTTTTTACTTTTATTCCATCATCATAATTCACAATGAATGTCAGATGAACGATATTTAACTACCATAATTTTGGGCTTCATTAAATCATTTTCTCTGAAAGATTAATATTGGGGATAATGGCAAATTACTACGTGGACGGACATCATTATTATTTCTGAGGAAAGTCGCGTGACCTCGGATGATGCCTCTGTTGCGCTAGTCGCTCTTGCTGTTGTCCATATTGCTGGAGGTGATGTTGCTTTAAATATTGTGATTATTGCTGGCTGTTGTTCCTGTAATTGTTGATATTCTTGCTAAAGGTCCTATTAATATTTGTTTAATATTATTATTGTGATACTACTGCTGTTGATGCTGTTATTGCAAATGATTAGCTGTTGATATTGATAATAAGATTCGTGTCACATGAGTTTCTACTTTAAGTTAGTTTATCCATTGTTTTTAATTCTATATCTCTTGTTGTTGTTACAATTATTTGTTGCTGAGGTTCCTGATCCTGCTGCTGATGATAATGACAATTAAGTTGTTGTCTTGAGTCATTTGTTATTGTTACTGTTGTAATAGGCAGTGGTGTTACGGTTACACTTACTACTGTTGTTGTTGATAATGTTATTGTTAATGGCAATGTGCAAGACGAGATTTTGACGTCTGCTGCTGTTGTAACTGTTGCTGCTTTTTCTACACCTACAATGACTGCTTTTAACTTCGCTGCTTCTGTTATATTCATTGTTATCATTGTTGTTGTACAATTACAAAGCAAAATAATGAATATTGTAGGTCCCTCGGTAGCTCAATGGTAGATTGGCCGAGTCAGGAGAGGACTATTGTTGGTCCGATCCTACTGCGGGGCTTTAAGTGGAGCATCCGGTATGAATATCTCAGTTCCAACATATATGTGTCCACCCCTAATCGAATGGGGACTATTGCGACACATAAAACGTGCATTAGTATGACAACTGCAAAGGGAACAACGTGCTTTAACAACTACTCTAATTTTATAACGTTTTGGATATTTGCTGGATCTCAGGGTTTGTGTTAACAATAACAAAACGGTGAGGAATTCCCTCATTACAACACTGCAAATATGCATTCGTTACAATAATAATAATAATAAGAAACTAACAAAACATTAAGTCCATAGCATCTAAATCATGGTACAATTTTGTATGTTTATAAGGTTCAGAATATAGGCAGGCTCGAGGAAATGGGTAGTGATGGGGTGTGCTTTGACTCGGCCACCCCTTACGAGGAGGACCGAGACCACCGCATGTTTTTGTATGTAAAACTGCAAGACAGATGACACTACTGAACATTCCATAATAACGGGCACGACCGAGCAAAACTAATCACTATGTGGCACAGCACGATTTGGGCTCGAAGTAGGGTCCTTTGGTAAGGTAGGTAAGTCAATGATCCATTACCGCACAGAGGTAAGTGTCCTTTTCCATCCATCGGAAGTTAGAGAGCTCTACACAAACTTATAATCTCAAGTTGATCAACAAATATAAGACAATATAAGTTGCTACTTTGGAACAAAACCTCTCGTCTGTGCAAGTGTTCGGCCTTCATCCCATCACCAACCTCTCGACCTTGTATACACATACATATGCAATGGCCACAATCCCCCTTGTTTAAGGGGTGGCTGAGTCAAAACATACACACCAAAAGTAAAGTCACCTAAGTGATTTAGTTCGCTAGGGATTAAGAGTTGCTACAATTTCCCCCCAACTACACTGCATGGGTCATCCACAGATTAAGTTGGTAGGGTCTTCTGCCGTGAATACCGACACTAAACCTAGTTTTCCTCTAACGCTTCACTTCATACCCTTGAGGAAAAAGGGTCATCACAATTCCACCTCGAACCACGATCACTCTGCCCTGGGGTCATCCACAGGGTAAATGGGCAAATATCTGTGACCTTTGAATATACTTATAAGACTTTACAGTGTCTTAAAAGTTAATTCTAATTTCAAATAAATATAATTGTTCCACCGTTTTATGAGTCACAATTAGTCCCCTTTGAATAGGGGCGTACAGAGACATGATGGAGCTGGGGAACTAAGGCAGGATGCCTTATCTAACACCCCACGATGGGCTCGAACCCTCGTTAGTCGCTTCCCGACTCGCGGACTATACCACTGAGCTACAGCTCGCACCATTAACAAACAATCAAAATAATAACAATAAAAAAATATTCTTGAAAATACCCACAAATTATTAGTTATAATGGGTCTTGGAGACTCCCGATCGATGCAAAATGGCACTCAAGGGAAGTATTGGCCCTAATCTTCCTATTCCCCTAGTCCAAATATAGCAGATAATGCCAAGCTTCTACGACCCAAACTACACTCCTGAGGGCAAGGTCATTGCTGACCTCTCATAATAGGATGTGATATGAAGACATGGCATCATATGGAATCATTACTATTGGTTATCATTGTAATCTCTCTCTCTCTCTCTCTCTCTCTCTCTCTCTCTCTCTCTCTCTCTCTCTCTCTCTCTCTCTCTCTCTCTCTCTCTCTCTCTCTCTCTCTCTCTCTCTCTCTCTCTTTCTCCTGGGATCGAGGTCATAAAAGATATTAAGGCTTAAAATAGAAGATCTCGAAGTAGGAATAATAAAAAGGTATTAAGATTTTTAAGGAAAGTCTCTTCAACCAAATAGTGGAAAGTCTTCAAAACAGGTATATCTTTACACCTCTTTGACTTTGTATGTATGTACGCATGGATGGATGGGTGGATGGATGGATGCATGCATGCATGCATGCATGCATGCGTGTATGTATTTACCTAATTGTGCTAACGGGAAAGGGCAGCATGTATGCCCATATGGACGTTTGTATTTATGAATGTATATATGCATGGGTGGATGGAAGGATGTGTATGTATTTTTTTTATGATTGTGACACTAAGACGGGCCAAAAATAAATAAAACTGCCCTCATCGGGCCTGGGCACGAAGAACACATAAAATAAAGAGAATCAGAGATGGGGAGAGTTCTGACTTGTCAGATGTGAAGGGATTATAAGAGATGTGCAACGAATATCCAGGAATATTTGGTGTTGATGTAGTCATAGAAAAATTATCGTAACTGAATGAGGACTAACATCAAACTGTCCTGGACTGTCCTATTCAAGTCCAAAAGATATACCTAATAATCGTGCGGACCGGTGAGAGCAGTATGTATGTATGTATTGAAGAATGCATGTTCAGTCTACCCCTGTATGAATGAATGATGTATAAATTGCATGTGTGAATGTATGAGTATATCAAATCTCTATCTATCTATCTATCTGATGATGATTGATTAGGTTTTACGTCACGAACTCCCTTTTCTACTAAGGGCTAGGACGGTTGCCTTCTTACGAAGGACTTGTTTTGGCAAATGTAATCGTTACCCTGAGTGTATGCCCTTACTAACCTCAGTCCGTGACGGGGCGCGAACCCTATCTGTCACAATTGCCGAGTCGAAGTTGCTGTTGTTTTCGAGTAGAAACAAACACAAATTGGAACTAAGGAATAAAGTCTGAATGCCCTTCCTAACTCCCCGCGGTGGGCGCGAAAACAGATAATGCCACTTCCAGAGTCGAACGTTCTAACCACTTTGGTCCCGCGGTCATTCAAGCACATATATCGTAATTACAGGGAAGATCTGTTGTAATACAACTTTTTTCACGAGACTCATGCAAACCCGCAGTTGTCGAAATAAATAATGAAGATGATAATGATCATTATAATGATAGTGATAATACTGATAATAATGATGACGAAATGGACTACACTTTTGTAACTCCTCAAAAGACAATAAAATGTCTAACGTTATTTACGAATTTATTTATTTTTTCATTCAGATAGGGGCCTCGGTAGCTCTGTGGTAGAGTGCGTGAGTCGGGAAGCGACAAACGCAGGTTCGATCCCACAGAGGGGCATTAGAAAGCCACGCAGTCTTAATTCTTCAGTTCCAACATATCTGTGTCCACCCCCATTCGAGTGGGGAATAACTGCGGCAAAAAGAATGGTGCA
The DNA here is from genome assembly GCA_037179515.1 of Halocaridina rubra. Lineage (NCBI taxonomy): Eukaryota > Metazoa > Arthropoda > Malacostraca > Decapoda > Atyidae > Halocaridina > Halocaridina rubra. The sequence continues at coordinate 204,601 of JAXCGZ010001905.1, forward strand.
CGAATACATGTATTTTATTTCTTTACTTATTTATATGCTTATATAAATTCATTTATGTATATATTTATTCATTTATATACATACTAACTTATTAACGCATGATAGCTGCAGAATGGGCATTTCTGACCTTATTAATCCCCGATATTGAGAAGATACTGAGCCACTACTGACTCCACACATCTATTGAAGTACTCAATGAGCCACCTGAGCATAAGAAGGACCTACATCCGAGGGGGGAGACACTACTCAATCAATTTCAGTCCAAAGGGCTACAGAGAAGAGATGGATGTGCAGTAAATTCACAGACAGTAAAGGCTGAAGTATGATTAGGTTAGGTTAGATTGCAAAAAATAAGAGATTAACCTAGGTTAATAGAGGTAAGATATAGATTAAATTACATTATATCAGATAAAGTTGGGATGAGCTAGGCTAGGTTAGATCAGAGTAAATTGGATATGATTAGATTAGATCAGATTAGGTTAGACTAAGTTAGGCTTGATTAGGTTAGAATAGAGTAGCTTTGGTTAGATAGGTTGGTGGAATAGGGAGTCTGTTGTGATTTAATATATATATATATATATATATATATATATATATATATATATATATATATATATATATATATAATATAGATAGATAGATAGATAGATAGATAGATAGATAGATAGATAGATAGATAGATAGATAGATAGATATAGAGTGATAGAAAAGAGAGAGAGAGAGAGAGAGAGAGAGAGAGAGAGAGAGAGAGAGAGAGAGAGAGAGAGAGAGAGAGAGAGAGAGAGAGAGAGAAAGAGAGAGAGTAGTTTTATACCTTGATCTCTTTGGGACTTTCCGACTGTTGACAGCTTAAAATATAGCCCGGCATATTTGCTCTCAGTTTCTCAGTTTTCTACGCAGAACACATTAAGCGACTTAGGATTATACGCCTTGAGATAGCTATAGTCTCTCTCTCTCTCTCTCTCTCTCTCTCTCTCTCTCTCTCTCTCTCTCTCTCTCTCTCTCTCTCTCTCATTCACCCTTTCTTTTTTTCTTTTTATAGGAAGCTTTTCCCATGTCCACATGAGGTCCCTTTACCTCATGAGTCTATTAGTTTTACAGCCTGACGCCCTTCCTGACATCTTCTCATGCCACGGAAACAGACTTGGGTCATGAGATGGCTTACATCCTCACTGACTGGATAACCCTTTACTTCATCTAATATTCAACATATAGATGGTTAATAAGAACTCCTGACCTGTTATCTTTGCTGCGATAAATTTTTTTCTTATCTCAAATTCTATATTTTTGGGTACACAAATTTATGTATTACTTAAAAAAAATTTCAGCTACTAAAACTTTTAACAAGAAAAGTATTCAACTAAGAAATATATTTACTCCTCTTTTTCTGCTAAGGACATGGGTTTTAATGTCCCAAAGTGGAATACCCTTAAAGGCTATTCCTTTAGTTTTACGATCCAAAGGGAGATCTGACTTAAGATGTTTCTCTGCTTAGTAAATGAATTAAAGGCCAAGAGTGTGTTGCCCTTATGCTTTGCAGATACGGTTTATCCTTTCATTTTCACAACCAAACCGTTTTTAACCAACCCAAGGTTTATCCTTTCGATTTAAGAACCAACGAGTTTTATAACCGATTAAAATATTTTAAATACAAGCTTCTCCTTTCGTTCTGAGACGCAAATCTCACGTGGCTTATGGGACGTGTCACGCCACTCCTGTATGACAGGTTTCATATATTTCCGGATGTTCGTTTTCAACTGGCGTGCCACGTGGCATGCCACATGCAACGTGCCACTCTGGTGTGAAAACGGTCTAACAGGACCCTTGATGTTGCTATAAAGGTTTTTTACCTTTCGTTTTACGGCTAAATAGATTTTAGCTCGGTCAAACAACTTTAAGGGGGGTTTACACGGTCAAACGGTTCGTCGAACGCGGTTCGACAGACAAGTGTTTGAAGTGATGTTCCAACGTGTGAACGGGGTATTTGAGTGTCGAATATGTTCCGTGTTCGACAACCAAATACCCCGTTCACACATTCGAATATCACTTCAAACACTTGTGTGCCGAACCGCGTTCGACGAACCGTTTGCCCGTGTAAACCCCCCTTTACAGTCGAGGTCTGTTAAAGAGAGGTTCTGTTGCCACATTTGGTGTTTAGTGAAGAGGTCAAAAGGTGTGCATATACTGCCTTGGAAGGTATTGCCGTTAGTTTCATAATGCCAAACCCTATATTTTGAGAGTGAAACTTTGGTTAGGGAATCTTCAGTACTGGAATAAATTGAACATGACTATCCGCAAGTAATTAGACTAAGAATAAAAATTTCTTGCCCATATATATATATATATATATATGAATCATTTTTTTTTTTTTTTTTACCCCGACCGGGACTCGAACCTAGGACTTATGATTACTAAGTCAAGGCGCTACCACTACACCACAGAAGGTTAAAAGGAATCCAACCTTATAGCTTATATCTGCTATACTTAGGAATGAACGCATTCTAACTGAATGCCACTATGTTCATATTACAGATTCCCCAACCTCACTCGTGGCTTCATTTTAGCATTTAATTCAATTCCCAATCTCATTCGGGCCATGAAATAACCAATAAGCACATTATATATGTGAAAACATGAATCATTTTTTACCCCGACCGGGACTCGAACCTAGGACTTATGATTACTAAGTCAAGGCGCTACCACTACACCACAGAAGGTTAAAAGGAATCCAACCTTATAGCTTATATCTGCTATACTTAGGAATGAACGCATTCTAACCCGGTCGGGGTAAAAAATGATTCATGTTTTCACATATATAATGTGCTTATTGGTTATTTCATGGCCCGAATGAGATTGGGAATTGAATTAAATGCTAAAATGAAGCCACGAGTGAGGTTGGGGAATCTGTAATATGAACATAGTGGCATTCAGTTAGAATGCGTTCATTCCTAAGTATAGCAGATATAAGCTATAAGGTTGGATTCCTTTTAACCTTCTGTGGTGTAGTGGTAGCGCCTTGACTTAGTAATCATAAGTCCTAGGTTCGAGTCCCGGTCGGGGTAAAAAATGATTCATGTTTTCACATATATAATGTGCTTATTGGTTATTTCATGGCCCGAATGAGATTGGGAATTGAATTAAATGCTAAAATGAAGCCACGAGTGAGGTTGGGGAATCTGTAATATGAACATAGTGGCATTCAGTTAGAATGCGTTCATTCCTAAGTATAGCAGATATAAGCTATAAGGTTGGATTCCTTTTAACCTTCTGTGGTGTAGTGGTAGCGCCTTGACTTAGTAATCATAAGTCCTAGGTTCGAGTCCCGGTCGGGGTAAAAAATGATTCATGTTTTCACATATATAATGTGCTTATTGGTTATTTCATGGCCCGAATGAGATTGGGAATTGAATTAAATGCTAAAATGAAGCCACGAGTGAGGTTGGGGAATCTGTAATATGAACATAGTGGCATTCAGTTAGAATGCGTTCATTCCTAAGTATAGCAGATATAAGCTATAAGGTTGGATTCCTTTTAACCTTCTGTGGTGTAGTGGTAGCGCCTTGACTTAGTAATCATAAGTCCTAGGTTCGAGTCCCGGTCGGGGTAAAAAATGATTCATGTTTTCACATATATAATGTGCTTATTGGTTATTTCATGGCCCGAATGAGATTGGGAATTGAATTAAATGCTAAAATGAAGCCACGAGTGAGGTTGGGGAATCTGTAATATGAACATAGTGGCATTCAGTTAGAATGCGTTCATTCCTAAGTATAGCAGATATAAGCTATAAGGTTGGATTCCTTTTAACCTTCTGTGGTGTAGTGGTAGCGCCTTGACTTAGTAATCATAAGTCCTAGGTTCGAGTCCCGGTCGGGGTAAAAAATGATTCATGTTTTCACATATATAATGTGCTTATTGGTTATTTCATGGCCCGAATGAGATTGGGAATTGAATTAAATGCTAAAATGAAGCACGAGTGAGGTTGGGGAATCTGTAATATGAACATAGTGGCATTCAGTTAGAATGCGTTCATTCCTAAGTATAGCAGATATAAGCTATAAGGTTGGATTCCTTTTAACCTTCTGTGGTGTAGTGGTAGCGCCTTGACTTAGTAATCATAAGTCCTAGGTTCGAGTCCCGGTCGGGGTAAAAAATGATTCATGTTTTCACATATATAATGTGCTTATTGGTATATAATATATATATATATATATATATATATATATATATATATATATATATATATATATATATAAAACTCAAAAACACATAAAATATGAAAGACGATTACTTAGAAACAAACTCATAAAATATGTACAAAATTATAATAAACAAATACACTCACTCCATACCTACAAAAAAAAAAATAAAAAATTCTCAGCACATATCATATGTACAAATAAACATACAAGCATAATTAGGTAGATAAGTTAAAAGCACGCGCAAGAGCGCACACACATATATGTCTCTTATCTCTTTATCTATTTATCATTCTATCTATCTTTCTATCCATTAATCTCTCTCTCTCTCTCTCTCTCTCTCTCTCTCTCTCTCTCTCTCTCTCTCTCTCTCTCTCTCTCTCTCTGTATATATATATATATATCTATATATATATATATATATATATATATATATATATATATATATATATATATATATATATAGACACACGTAAAGATCTCGCACAGCGAGTTTAAAAAAAGGAAAAAATAATTAGTATATCTACAAATATATTACACCAAAAATAGACGAGAAAACACTACATACAGAAGTTCTCAAAAGCCTCTGTTTAATAAGTTATCATATTACATGTACAAAAAAATATATGAAAAACCCAAATGTAATATCTTCAAATCCACTTACCTTACAGAAAATGGAACTTGATTTACCTCTGGAAATATCTTAAATTCTCTGGTGAGATTTTGAAATGGAATCCACGCTTCAGCTTCTTACCTGGAAGAAAAAAAAATGCATAAGTAATAAATATCATAATAAAAATAACAAATTCGTTTTTATCTTTTCAGGGTGTCAAAAATAAATAAATTCTTCTCTCTTTATTCGAGGAATTTCGCTCCCTTTTCTTGTCTCGTTGGTGACATATAAAAACAAAATAATTTTGTTTATGACCACGTCCAAGACCTAAATTCTCTTTTTTCTAAGGAAGAAGAAGCAGAAGAAGAAGAAGAAGAAGAAGAAGAAGAAGACGCTGAAGAAAAAGAAGAAGAAGCAGAAGACGAAGAAGAAGAAGGGATGCGATATGACGAAAAAATCGTCAGAGATGTATTATTATTATATGATTATATTATTATTATTATTATTATTATTATTTTTTATTATCACTATTGTTGTTGTTGTTGTTGGTGCTGTTTGAAATTGCTGATTATTATAAGAATTTAGGTACAGTTGAGAGAGAGAGAGAGAGAGAGAGAGAGAGAGAGAGAGAGCGAGAGAGAGAGAGAGAGAGAGAGCGAGAGCGAGAGAGAGAGAGAGAGAGAGAGAGAGAGAGAGAGAGAGAGAGAGAGAGAGAGAGAGAGGAGGAGAGAGAGAGAGAGAGAGAGAGAGAGAGAGAGAGAGAGAGCGTCTAGACTTAAAGACACTAAACAATATTTCGCAACAGGACAGTGACACGATTATTACCATTACTGCAGAACAATCAAATTCCCCAGCTCGCACCTGTCTGGGTCTAGGCACACTGAATAAGGATTAACACTGACATACAAAATCAAACAACAACAACAACAACAGCAAAACAACTGCAACAACAACTCAAAGGCTAATAACACCCACTGTAAAGGAGTCCATTAATTTCTTCCGCTTGCAATGTGCTTCCTGAAAGTCATAAATAACCAACCAAGTGTTAATTTTGCAAGCACTTGGGTAAGCTACAAAGCCCGACTAACAGGCTGCCAGCAGGTTAACAGCATTTCATAAGAAGTGCTTCCTGCATGCAATGCCTTGTCTAATTAGGCAATGCCTTCGGAGTTATGATGTGAGGCAGCCAGGAAGCACGCTGCGTTGAAGACCTCAGCGAACCAAATGTCAAGATATATGCACCGAATAGTGCCACAGTGAGTCCAGATTTTAATGAGTGTGAACACAGACCTGTTGTCGACTTGGGCTTACTTACCACTGAGCTACCACGGCTTCCCTCTCAAATTAAAAGCAAGGATATATGCACCGTGTTCGATCCCCGGTGGTGGGGTGGAACACGGGTAAGTTACTACCCGGCTGGCGCGGTCTACCACTGGACTTCTCTCCTCCTTTCCCCGGAAATTAAAAGCGAGGATAGAGAGGTCTATTTTGTCCTTAGTATATCATATTATCCATGTTTTAGACTCTTCAGTTACATGCACTTAATATCTTTTCAGTTAGAAAGGCAAGGATGGTAATCAACATTTTCTTCTGATACTACTACGACTACTACTACTACGACTTCTACTACTACTACTACAAATCCTCTGGACTTAAATAGGACTATCCACGAAAGCTCGATGTTAAGTCTTCCTTCAAGTTACGGTTCTCTTCTCTATGACTACATCTACACCGAATACTTTTACATATTCGTTACACATTTCTTATTATCCCTTAACATCTGACAAGTCACAATACTCCCCATCTCTATCTCTCTTTGCTTTATGTTTTCTTCGTGCCCAGAACCAATGAGGGCAATTATCTCTGCATGTCCTAGTGTCAAAAAAAAAATAAATAAAAAATATTATATATATATATATATATATATATATATATATATATATATATATATATATAATATATATATATATATGTGTGTGTGTGTGTGTGTGTGTGTGTGTGTGTGTGTGTGTGTGTGTGTGTGTGTGTGTGTGTGTGTGCAGTGGAGCGTGGCGACATATTTCGCCGAAAACTGCGGGTTGTCCACCACTTACCAACAAAATTTAATCTGCCCCTTTGGGCAAGTATATATGCCATTAAGACAATTGCACTGGACTTAGGACGATTGCCCCTTAGGACTATTGTCCCCTAGGACAATTGTCCCTTCCATATACAGTATTAAGTGCTATGCAGATTTATTTTTCATATATCATCTATTGGTAATCTATCTTACGATACCCCTACCTGACTTAGCCTAATCGTAACCAAACCAATCCAACCAAATCTAAGCTAAGCCGATCCAACCCAACCCGACCCAACCTAACCTTTTTTCATTATATCTTAACAATGAGATATCACTTTAATGTACTCAAGAGGTAACTTTCCAATTTTGAATTAGGCGTTAGGGACAATTTTCCAAGCGGCTATTGTCCTGGAGTAGGGAATATTGTCCTAGGGCCAAGTGTCGTAAGATACATGTGTCCATAGCCCCTACCATGAGTTGACTGTTTCATTTTCGCCTTACAGTCAGGTATGAATAGCCATTCACTTCAAGTTAAGGCGCCTAACATCTAATTTCTCCTGCAGAATAGCCAATTAAGGCTGATAAATGTCTACATAACACGCATTTCGGATCTATCAATATTACTTTTTTTTTTTTTTTGGAGGGATCTCCCCGCATTCTGACTGAAAGCGTTGTGCAAAAATACATAAAGAAAACAATGTTGTGATAGCTTGTTCTTCAACTAAGCATACACATTTTGTATATACAGTGTGTGTGTGTGTGTGTGTGTGTGTGTGTGTGTGTGTGTGTGTGTGTGTGTGTGTGTATGCGTGTGTATTTTTTTTTTGCCCCTGGCCTGCTTCAACGCATTACAGGTGTGATAAGGTGCTAGCAACGGTACCACCGAAGACATAAGAGAAATAAGAATCTCTCAGCATACTGCTAGAACTAGGGAATAAACATACTCTAAGAATGCCAATGTTAATTTACATTATCTTTCTAAGAGAGAGAGAGAGAGAGAGAGAGAGAGAGAGAGAGAGAGAGAGAGAGAGGAGAGAGAGAGAGAGGAGAGAGAGAGAGAGAGAGAGAGAGAGAGAGAGAGAGAGAGAGAGAGAGAGAGAGAGAGAGAGAGAGAATGGGTCAGCACCTATAAAGGTAACTCTTAAAATATCCAATAAAACAATATGGTGTCTCTTAACCTCTTTACCTCGTAAATTTTGCCCATATATAAAAGTCCCGGACACTGGTGAAGGAACTGTGAGTACTTGTATGTATGTGTTCGTGTGTGCGCCGCGGTATGGATCTTGTGTGCATGTGCATGCGTTTTTATGTTGATTTGAATGTATATTTATCTAACCGTGAATAAGTGTATAATTTTATTACTGTGCTATCTTTGGAATACGGTGTTTAAATATTACATATGAGGGCATTTCTATATTTATTTTGTGTGGTGTAGTGAGCATTTCAAAGTTGGTAAACTTTTGTACACAAACAAAATTTTTCTCTCTCTCACTTTCTCTCAAATAAAACATTTACTTTATATTTAATTACTTCTAATTATCAACATAACCGTCAATAGATATTTCAGTCATAACAATGCAATACATCCCTTTCCGTCTCTAAATAATTACATTTATTTAAAAAAAAAAAAAAAAAAAATATATATATATTATATATATATATATATATATATATATATATATATATATATATATATATATATATATATATATATATATATATATATATATATATATATATATATATATATAAACCTTTATTTAATATTATATTTTAACTAAAAATAAATTAATTTCATTACGCAGCGAATGATGAATATGAAAAATGATTTCCATTAGTACTATCAGCTAAGCTACCACTAGTTTACTAACTAGTCACTACTTCACCTACAATGTAACTACCAAGAAAAATTATTAAATGCTAATACTATACCCTTCCCCACGGAATGCCATTGTAAGGAGTAGTAATATGGAAGATATAAGGCACGACAAACTCATTTAAAATATTGACCCGATTTCTAAATAGTGTAAACCTACGAGACCATATTGTGAGTTAGCTAGACACACAAATGGATTTCATAAACGCATCTGACGCGGTTCTGTGTATGGTTAGGATCCCGTACGGGACCCGATTTCTTAAACACTGTAAACCTGGGATACCATATTGTTAGTTAGCTAGACACACACAAATGGATTTCATAAACGCCTCTGACGCGGTTCTGTGAATGGCAAGGATCCCTGCCCTGATTTCTCAAACAGTGTAAACCTAGGATAACATATTGTTAGTTAGCTAGACACACACAAATGGATTTCACAAACGCATTTGAGGCGGTTCTGTGAATGGCTAGGATCCCGTACGGGATCCTAGCCATACACAGAACCGCGTCAGATGCGTTTATGACATCCATTTGTGTGTGTCTAGCTAACTAACAGTATGGTCTCCTAGGTTTACACTGTTTAAGAAATCGGGCCAATATGTCATAATAGCAAAATTACCTAAATTACCAAATTAATTACTGCCTTTAACTATCATCAATACTAATATGAACTTTCAACCATATTATCATTTAACTAACATCTAACTACATACAAAACTTATGTGCTACAACTATCACCCGACACACACACACACACACATACACACGCGCGCACACATACACACGCACACCAACTGCCTTGTGAGGAAGAAAGTAATAATAAGGAAGCAAGAAGAGAAGACAAGGCGCCTGCATGTCAAGACAATATCATGTCAGAATTACAACATTAACTCTGCAAGTGTTATTGGGATACTGCGCACACAGACACGCCATCCTCTCTCTCTCTCTCTCTCTCTCTCTCTCTCTCTCTCTCTCTCTCTCTCTCTCTCCCACATACTATATTTTTTAAATGCTTAGATTTTTTGTAGAGGACCTGCAGGCAAAAACCATGTAGTAGCTTGACCCATTGCATCAACTGCCCGTTGCGATACTACAGCTGAAGGGTCTTGTGGACTTAAATAAGACTGTCCATGACAGTTCGATGTTAAGTCTTCCTTCAGTTACGGTTCTCTTTCTAAGCCTACATCAGCACCGAATATTCTTGGATATTCATTACATGTCTTATTATCCCTTCACATATGACAAGTCACAATACTCCCCATCTCTATTTCTCTTGAAGTTTTCTTCGTGCCCAGGCTCGATGAGGGCAGATTTTTTTTTTGCCTGTCCTGGTGTCACAATCATAAAAAGAAAAAAAAGTATTCTAACAATGACCACCCAATCCCTCATGTATGGAGGTGGCCGAGTCAAAGCAAACACTAAGTCACCATACCTCAATCCCTCCTATTAGCTCCGTTGGGATATATGGTTGCCACTGTTACCCCACCACCCTGCCTGGGTCATCCACAGGGAAAACGTTCAAGGATCCTCTGCAGCGAGGCCGACAGCCGCAGCTGGTTTGCCCGACACCTTCCTCTTCCTCTCATGAGCAAAGTATTCCTGTCCCTATCGGGGTCTGTACGTTAAATGATACAGTCCTTCTAGTTTATTTATTTTCTGTTTAATGCAATTGTTTGTTTTTGTTAATTCTTTTGGGAGAAAATATCTTTTGAAAAACGTAGAGAGAGAGAGAGAGAGAGAGAGAGAGGAGAGAGAGAGAGAGAGAGAGAGAGAGAGAGAGAGAGAGAGAGAGAGAGAGAGAGAGAGAGTGGGAACATTAATCAAATATGACAAAAGAGTATTATGTTTCTATATAGAATATTAGGGGAGAATAATAATGTTTCTTTTCAGATATATTTTTACTGTAACATTAGTTTGTATACTCTATATGTTTATTTACCTGCATTTATGTCTATGTCTACCAAATTATATAATTAAGACTAAGTTTATATTTCATTATTCATGCTGCCTCTCTCTCTCTCTCTCTCTCACACACACACACACACACACACACACACACACACACACACACACACACACACACACACACACCACGAGTAATAAACATTTTACTGCTCAGACCGAAAGAAGTTTCGTGGCCTTCATTGATTGGCTGACGAAATCCCCACGGGCCAATCACCGAGAAGCATTCTCTCTTGGCGCTGATCCAGTAAGCTGATTGGATGAAACCCAAAGTGCATGTGTGAATTTAGATGTAGTAAGTCTTTATTTATTAAGAATAATTAACATGAAGCTTTTATTTATAAATAGGAATGAAGAATATGCAGTACTTAGTAGCAACACTGGCAAGAGAAAGGCATGCACTCAGGGTGACGATTACATCTGCCAAAACAAATCCTTCGCAAGAAGGCAATCGTCCTAGCCCTTGGTAGAAAAGGGAGTCCGTGACGTAAAACCGAATCATCATCATCACAGGCAAGAGACAGGAAATGACAGAAGGTCGAGCAGTCCTATTTCAAGGCCACTTATGAGAGACAAAGGCAAGGGAAAGAAACAGCACAGAGCCCGATATACCAACAACATAGACCAATCCCCCTCTCCAATCACGTGGACCCAGTGATCTCCAGGCAATGGCTGTGTAGTCAGGCAGAGCTATAGGAAAGCACTGACCTCCCCAATTAAATGCTCGAGAGTCATAGGTACTGACATGGGACAATGAAAACTAATCCCACCCTGGGACATGATCGAAACCACGACCAGTATATTAGCAAGTAGAAAAAGAGAAATTTTCAGATTCAGTTGAAAAATTTTATATGTGAAGTTATCATAGAAAAATAACATTTAATTTCCAGTAGAAAGATATACTTAAATTTTCAGCAGAAAAAAAAGTTTTAGTGATAAGCTATTTTCCACGTTTCAGCATAGTTAGAGATTTCAAACTTCAGTGTAAAGAAATTCTCTAAGCTTCAGTACAGAAAGGAATTTAAGGTTTCAGTAAAAGGATATTCCTAGTTTCAGAAGTTTCAGGGAAAAGATATTTTCGAAGTATCAGAATAAAAAGAAATTTTTAATTTTAGTAAAAAAAAAAAAAATCATAATTTCAGAAGAAAATTAATTGAAGGTTTCATTAAAACTATATATTCAAAGTTTCAAAAGAAAAATAAATTCACTTCTCGATAAAAGGAGTTTCAAAGTATTATCAGAGAAATATATTCAAAGTTCCAAATATTGGATACACTGCAAGTTTCCATGATATTTTTTAAGGTTTAGCGGGGGAATATTCTACGTTTCAGTAAATAAAACATTTTTTAAAGTTTTGTCCAAGTTTCATCAGAATATGAAATTTCAAGTTTCATTAAAAAAGCAAATCTCATTACACTTAAGCTGCAAAAGACATTTCAGAAATGCCAGCAAAAATATAGCTCTCAAAAGGCACTGCAAAAGACGGCTGGAAGTAGGCGCTTCACACTAAAGAGGACTTCTTTCCACCAATAACAATGGGGCAGAAAAAATGGCGGGATTTTGATTGGTTCTAGAGGGCCGCTGCAAAGGACGACAATAATAGAGCAAATTACTGAAAAAGCTCAATGTGCATGAGTTAATTTTTTAAACCCAAATTCGATTCAATATGCACCTTAGTTCCGCCCCTTGCCAACGACATGAATCTTACTGGTGGATAAGATATGGGAGAGTGATAATCGCAACTCTAACTGGCTATAATTTCAAAACTCCACCCCTTTTTGGAGATACGAATCTTACTGGTGAACAAGAGATAGAAGAGTGGGCATCGCAGCTCTCATTAGCAATGTGTTCCCAAACTACTACTTTACGGAGATATAAATCTTACTGATGAAGAGGAAGGTGATAATCGCAGCTCTGATTGCTTGTGTTCGAAACTCCGCCCCTTTCGGGAGTTATGAATCTTGCTGGTGAATAAGAATTGGGAGAGTGCTAATCTCAACCATTTTTAGTTATACTAATAAATAAGGATAAGAGGTGGAGAAAGCAAAGCTTTTCTTTAGCTATATATATAATAGCCCGCCCTAATCTGGAGGTATGAATCTCACTGGTGGATAAGAAATGGAAGATTTATAATCTTAGCTCTCATTGGTAATAGAATCAAAACTCCGCCGTGTCCTAGGTATAGGAA
>JAXCGZ010001905.1:235000-242500 GCA_037179515.1 Halocaridina rubra
CTGCTCTGCCTGCCTGCCTGCCTAGCCTACCTACCTATCTATCTATCTATCTATCCATCTATCCATCCATCCATCCATTCATCCATAAATCCATCCATCCATCCATCCATCTATCTATCTATCTATCTATCTATCTATGTCACCTTCCCTCTTATGCCTAGCTGCTCCAGGTGATTCTCGTAAATGGCCAGATGGCATCTGATGGCACTTACGGTGCCATCAGTGACTAGCCGTTAGCATACTCTATTCAAACTAGCCAGATCTAACTTTACAATTTGCATATGGAAGATGTTTGAGTAGTTCTCTTAAGGGGGGTTTACACGGTCAAACGGTTCGTCGAACGCGGTTCGACAGACAAGTGTTTGAAATGATGTTCGAACGTGTGAACGGGGTATTTGGTTATCGAAAACGTTCGACAAACGTGTTCGACAACCAAATACCCCGTTCACACGTTCGAACATCACTTCAAACACTTGTCTGTCGAGCCGCGTTCGACGAACCGTTTGACCGTGTAGACCCCCCTTTAGGGTTAATATGTGTTATGTACAAATGCAAAGACCATTAACTTAATATTGATAAGAATTCTTTAATCTAGGAAGTAGAATTTTGTAAGTTTGTAAATACAGTTTCATGTGTACCTTTCTAATTAGAAGACAAAAATATATTCAAAACTCAAAGGACTCAGTACAAAACTCCTCTTTAAACCATGTAAATATCGTATAGAAATTATTTCGCAAAATATATCTCTACCTGAATGATCAAATTCTTAAAAATGTCGGGAGAATTATTCGGTAAAATATAAAAATATAGGATTATAAACACTTCCTTTAGACCATATAAAAGATAGCAACACTTATAGGATGAATTGTCCATACCCAGCATGTAGTCTCCGTGGCAAAATGGTAGCGTCTGCGACTCTGAGGCGGCAGGTCGAAGGTTCGCGCCCCGTCACGGACTGAGGTTAGTAAGGGCATACACTCAAAACAAGTCCTTCGTAAGAAGGCAACCGTCCTAGCCCTTAGAAGGAAAGGGAGTTCGTGACGTAAATCCGAATCCATGTCTATACCCAGCATATCCATACTCCCATTCGAATGGGGGATTAATAATAACACGTATAATGGCAAACAACAAGAACAGCAAACCTGTGTCCATTCCCAATCGAATGGGGATTAACTGTGATACGTAAAATGGCAAACAAAAAGAACAACAACAATGTTCACAGAGTAACTCCTTCCCCATTGTCTTATCTCCTAACCTACATTCTTTTGTTATGGATGATGACTCTCTTTATTGACCCATTCTATCTTCAAAGGAGAATACCTGGTCATCTCCTACTCCTATTTATTAGAGACATTTTTTTTTTCTCTCTCTCTCTCTCTCCCTCTCTATCTATCTATCTATCTATCTATCTATCTATCTATCTATATATCTATCTATCTATCTATTTACCTATCTATCTATCCATATATCTATCTATCTATCTATTTATGTGTGCGTGTGATTATGTATATGTGTCTTTGTGTAAGTGTGCCTATGTATGTTTCTGTACGTCTTCTTTAAAAACGTAACCAAACATTCTCTCTCGCTCTGTGTGTGTGTGTGTGTGTGCGTGTGTGTCTGTGTGCAAGTGTGCCTATGTATGCTTCTATGTCTGCCTTTGAAAACGCAACGAATATATATATATATATATATATATATATATATATATATATATATATATATATATATATATATATATATATACCTCTCTCTCTCTCTCTCTCTCTCTCTTTCTATCTCTCAGTGTGTGTGTGTGTGTGTGTGTGTGTGTGTGTGTGTGTGTGTGTGTGTGTGTGTGTGTGTGTGTGTGTGTGTGTGTGTGTGTGTGTGTGTGTGTGTGTGTGTGTGTGTGTGTGTGTGTGTGTGTGTGTGTGTGTGTGTGTGTGTGAGAGAGAGAGAGAGTGTATCATTTTTTGAAAACGAAAAGCAAAAATGCAAAGTTTTGAAAAATTTAAATGATAACTTTTATATTTGAACAGCAAAATTGCTGCACAAGTCAAACGATCAAAATATATGTATATACATAAACCTCCGACTCTACAGGTATAACATAGCAACATTTATCAACGTAAATATACACACGTACAAATACATTAAACAACAAACACCCTAAGGCCCGACCAACTATCTACGTGAAAAAAAAATAATAAATTTAAAAATCTTTGCTTTCAGCTTTTCTTACTTTATGAGGGGTCTCTGAACTTGACGATCCTCCTCCAACTCAATTCTGTTGGACATATAATCCTCTGCTAATCTTTTTCTCCATCATATCTTGTTTAATACAATTGATCCATTTATTTTTGGGTCTCCTTTTCTTCTGTGTCCTTGAACCTCCCAAGTCGGGAGTGGGGAGGTGCAATGAGACGAAGAGGTAAGGTAGACCAGCTAAGGTTGTCGGGCCTCACAGCTAAAGAACTTTGCCCACTTACTATGTGGATGACCCAGGCAGTGTGGGGAGGAATAAGTGGTAAGGTAAACCAGCTAAGGCTGTCGGGCCTCACAGCTAAAGAACCTTGCCCGCTTACTATGTGGGTGACCCAGGCAGTGTGGGGGGGGAACTGTGACTCCACACTATCCCAATGGAATTAAGAGAAATAATAGAGGAAATCAGCTTTTTTGTGAGAGCTCTGAAACGGCCACCCCTTAAAAGAGGGATAGTGGTCATTACATATGTATGATGTAGCATCATATTATGTCACAAGTAATCTCCCCCGAATAGGGGTGGACACAAATATACTAGGGCCGGGGGATTAAGGCGGTGTGACCTTATTACCCCGCAGAGGGATCGAACCCGCGTGAGTCACTTCCCGACTCATGCACAACCACTGAGTTACCACGGCATTTATCTTTTTTTTTTTTTTTCAAAATATGAAAAAATACACATGTCTACATCATACTAGTAGTAATTCTGCGCACCTGTTGGCACTTGTATCAGTAACGTACTTAAATGCGGCCAGCTGCAGTGTGCTTTTCCACTGCATCAATGCAGTGAGGCGCTATGCGGATAGTTGCAGAGCAAATGCACAGATGTAGTGATTGGCAATACGTCCAGAAGAGACTCAGGTATAAAGTGCAAACTTTAACGATATTTTGTATAATGCCCGAGAGAGCAATGTGTTTCCTATTATACAAATGGTTTCACGTTGATGAAAGTTGTAATACTGAATGAACACTACTACTTCAACTACTACTACTACTACTACTACTACTACTACTAATAATAATAATAATAATAATAATAATAATAATAATAATAATAATAATAATAATAATAATAATAATGATAATAATAATAATAATAATCTATCTATCTATATATAAGAACCATAATTCTCTCATAAGAGGTGTGGTTGAGTCAAAGTAAATACTTGACACTTCGTGTGAGGATATACGAAGGAGGGGGGATTTCCCGCACACTCGTTTCGTCACATTTAGTCGACTTTTACGATATGTAGTAAACACTGGGGAGGTATTCTTGCCCCCTCAGGGGGAATAATAATAATAATAATAATAATAATAATAATAATAATAATAATAATAATAATAATAATATGCCCTTACTAACCTCAGTCCGTGGCGGCAGGTCGAGGGATCGCGGCCCGTCACGGATTGAGGTTAGTAAGGGCATACACTCAGGGTAACGATTACATCTGCCAAAACAAGTCCTTCGCAAGAAGGCAACCGTCCCAGCCCTTAGTAGAAAAGGGAGTTCGTGACATAAAACCGAAAAAAAAATAAAAATAATAAATAATAATAATAATAATAATAATAATAATAATAATAATAATAATAATAATAATAATAATAATAAATTTGTCGTAAAAACTGAAAGAGGAGTACCGTTACCTTTAACAAAGCCACAATTCGCGAGGGTGCTATTCCACTACTGAGAACTTTACTCTACAGGTGTACACAATGACTTGGCTGAGAGGCTTCAGAAATGAACCTCTCCACCCTCTCTTTATTATATGTAAGTAGTGTGTGTGTGTGTGTGTGTGTGTGTGTGTGTGTGTGTGTGTGTGTGTGTGTGTGTGTGTGTGTGTGTGTGTGTGTGTGTGTGTGTGTGTGTGTGTGCGCGTGTGTGCTAGTTAAGAATATATAGGGTTTTAGCAAAATTTAAATTACTAGCAAATTGCAAAAAAAAAAAAAAATCAATGATATAAGCTCAAGCCTTCATTCCCCTGCTCTAGCATGTCCGTGTCTACCCCCAATCGAAGGGGACTAATTGTAACACATAGGGCGGTGCAATAAAATGAAAACCAAAGCAATACGTTTCTAGTTTCCCTAAGACTGGATCATCCTCTCTCTCTCTCTCTCTCTCTCTCTCTCTCTCTCTCTCTCTCTCTCTCTCTCTCTCATATATATATATATATATATATATATATATATATATATATATATATATATATATATATATATATCCAGTAAATCAATATCAAGAGGCTTAGAAAGTAATGATATATAATGTTGCAAAGTTAAGAGCTCCATTTCTGGCTTTGTATTTACAAATATTCGTGAGGATACTCTTAAGTCAAAATTTAAGTCACTTTGGCTTTACTGCACAAAGTTAGAACCCACGAATTAGGTTGATTAACTCAAGTTTTCCTATAACTTTATTTAACGGCATTTAAAACACACACACACCACACACACACACGCACACACACACACACACACACACACACACACACACACCAAGTACATACAAACTTATAAAGAATTATATTACAAATGTAACTAGAAAAAATAATAAGATATAAGTAGAAGGGGAAGAAGAGGAGAATAATGAAGGAAGAAGATAAAATCACGGAAAGAGAGAAAAAAGATGAAGAAATGGAAGGAGGAAAAAAAAGAAGCGTTTTGTGCAAAAGAGCTTGCAAAACAATCTGATAACAATGATCAAGAGACTAAATATTAACTTGGGCATATGTCAAATGGACTGTGCGAATACCCACTAGAGGGGAATAAGAGCGAGGACGTTTACCCAGAGAGGAAATTAAAGCCAAGGGGAAATGACCCCTCTGGCTAAGTCCTCCAATGGTAGTTTGACTTGGGTGAAGACTCTTATTACGTCATCCAATAAAAGCCCTTTTAACCTAAGCCCAAAAATACATTACATTACTTTGCATTGCGGAGGAATGCACAGACATACCATTAAAGTGAGAGAAAGAAAAAAGTGTGCAAGTGAATATAAATAAATAAATGATTGAAATTCTGTATAACTTAATACAATACAAAATAAACACACAAATGGAAACTAAAACCAGATGACTTTTAAATACATATTGCAAAGGAAAGGTAAAGTCCAATTATCACCTCAGGATTTGGTTTACTGTGGGTGTATTCTCTCTCTCTCTCTCTCTCTCTCTCTCTCTCTCTCTCTCTCTCTCTCTCTCTCTCTCTCTCTCTCTCTCTCTCTCGGGCATCCCACTTTATGTGAAGCCCAAATGGAAATAGCTTGTAGGGAGAAGCATTAAACGGATTATATATTTCAAATAAACAAGCTAGACACGCAAACACAAAATTTGCACTAGGCAGCGACACAGCCTCAGTAACGTAAGTTTTACCTGAATTATTATTATTATTATTATTATTCTTATTCTTATTATTTATTATTATTATTATTTTATCTGTATTATGTCAACTCCGACACAGACAATTAAACAATCATACATACAGAAATACATATATATATATATATATATATATATATATATATATATATATATATATATATATATATATATATATAAACTGAACCTGACAAGGATTCGTACCCACAAACAATCCATAATTGCATATATGGAATCACCAACTGTATCACTTAAGGGTCTTAAATGAGGTGGGTAATCTTTCATCTAACTGCTGGAGCTAGGAAATGAATACGCTCTACTGAACGTATATATTTAATTTACTCCCACTTCCTAATCCCACTCATGTCTTAGTTTTGCAATTGATTCTCCTCCTTGTGTTATAGGTATTTAGACTATTCAAATAAGTACAATAACATACTTGAAAACGATGGTAAAGGGCAGTTATAGGGTCACTGGTTCGAATCTTAGGTAAAGGCGAATATACCACTTATTTATGTATATAACAGTTTATTCTTAGTTATGTGTGTATCAATTAGTTCCTTTCGAATGGGGTAGGTCAGGTTGGAGCTGGGGTATTAAGGTAAGATACCCTTCTTGACGCACCGCGGCAAGGCCGAACCCATGCTAGTCAGATTGTCAGTTCCTGAATAGCATGCTCTACCAATGTGCGACCGCGGCCCTATGATATATACATACATATATATATATATATATATATATATATATATATATATATATATATATATATATATATATATATATATATATATATATATATATATATATATATGTGTGTGTGTGTGTGTGTGTGTGTGTGTAAGTATTGTAATTTAGTTCTCCTTACTACTTTATATGTAAAATATGACTTGCTGATGAGATCAATGAGAAAACAATTCACTTAACACTGCATAATGGTATAAAACTTCAGATAAAAATATCATAAAACACAACTTTTAATCATTTTTTTTTCACAAAGGAGTGATGACGTAGACAGCTGGAGCTGAGGATGTGTTAAATTGGAATGGAGGAAAAAAAAACCGGAAAGCGTTCTAGAGGACAATGGGAATTGAAGACGTAAGGCGGAATACGACGGAGGAAGAGGGAGGCGGCGGCGGCGGAGGAAAAATATGGCCCATTTTCCTCTCCTACAGCCCAATTGTCTTGAACTTATTTTTCATTTTTACTTCTTTTTATACCTTCTTGGAAGTGACTGAGAGATTTCTTTAATGCCTATTTTCATATGAACATTGGATACTCTTTTCAGACTGACGAGTTGGCAGTATCTAGGAACAGTGTTACGACTAATTTCAAACATGAGTTGTTTATACTCCTTTCAGACGGCTAAGAGGACAGTGGCTTGAGAGCATATTGAGTTGCACAATTTTATGTGCTTTTTTTAAACTTCTCTCAGACTGCGGAGGTGCCAGTGGTTAGGGAGAAAATTTGCTTGTACACTCTCAATGACGCTTTGTGTACTCTATTCGGACAGTTGTGGTGCCAAGAAGCCCAAATAAATTTTATTTGCTTACTCTCAAGGGCGTGCTGTTAAGAAAACGGTGATTGAGTACACCGCGGGGCGAGAGGAAGGGTTTCTTACTTATTCTCCATCTCCAACCTATTTGTGTCCAACCCCATGCCAATGGGGATTAACAGTGACACATAAAAGGGCAAACAACAATCTCCAGTGGCTGCTGTCAACTCCCTTTAGACAGCCGAGAGGTGAGTGTCTACAGATAAAATTTAGATGCACAATCTCAAAGGCATATTGTGTACGCCATGCAGACTGCTAAGATCCCAGAATGTACGGATACGTTTAGCTCCATACTCTCAGAGGCATGTTTTACACTTTTTTAAGCAACTGAGGTGA
>JAXCGZ010001905.1:245000-255978 GCA_037179515.1 Halocaridina rubra
GTGTGTGTGTGCGTGTGTGTGTGTGTGTGTTTATCTATGTATGTATGTATGTGTGTGTTGTATATGTATGTATGTATGTATGCATGCATGTGTATGTATATGTTCCGCCATGGCTTCGACAAGTCTTGAATAGACTGCTACTACTACTAATAACAATGAAAATTCAGATGCTATTCACGCAGTAAGAGGAGCTATAGCTATAATGACAGCATTCATACCAGAAACAGTGGTCTAAATGTCCCATTAAAGGGTGTCGAGAACACGAGACATAATTTTCTGGATATCCATACATGATCTTTTCTAGGGGCAATTTACGAGCATGACCTTTTAAGAATAAAAGGGTCAAATGCAACAGGGTTTTGTCCAAAGTGTCGATCGAGGAAAATGTTATACAATTTACTCGCTCTTTGCATAATATAGTTGGTAGCAGCAGCAGTAGTAGTAGTAAAAGTAGTGGTAGTTCTTTAAATTTTGTAGTTGTAGTAGTAGTAGTAGTAGTAATTATCTTTTTCAGTTTTTATCGGAGGGTTTTCCATTATTATTATTATTATTATTATTATTATTATTATTATTATTATTATTATTATTATTATTATTATTATTATTAATAATAATAATAATAGTAGTAGTATTAGTAGTTGGAGTAGCAGTAGTAATAGCATTTTCTTTTTTGAAGTGGAAGCTTTTAAATTTATAGCAGTAGTAATAGTAGTAGTAGTAGCAGTAGTAACAGTAGTAGTAGTAGTAGTAGCAGCAGTAGTAACAGTAGTAGCATACAAGACTTTACTAAGGGTAAAATATGACCTTTGTAGTTAAAAGTTAAAATGCCAAAGGGTGTAGTAATAAAAGATCAATTAAGGAAAGTGTTATATAATGATTGTGTATTTATAATATAGTCTTCTGTGCTCTTATAAAAGACAGCAGATAATTCCCACCGTTTTAACTAACTAGAATTTGTGGGCGTATTAGTAGTAGTAGTAGTAGTAGTAGTAGTAGTAGTAGTAGTAGTAGTAGTAGTAGTAGTAGTAGTAGTAGTAGTAGTATGAGGAAAGGCTAAATGAAAAATCTTGAAATAAAAAGAAATATTTAAAGTGAGTGCTTTAGATTTTGTCCACTTTGTCTCGTATAATGATCCTTGAATAACGATTAGCCACACCGGCAACCTGGTCTAGCTAAGATGATAAAGTGGATTCTTCATTCCAATATACGAAAAAATTTAGAAGTAGCAATAGTATCATAATTTTAAGTTTGTAGTAACAGAAGGAGTTCTCCTTATATTGTTGCAGCAGCAGAGGCAGTAGTAGTAGTAGTAGTAGTAGTAGTAGTATTGGAATAACAATACTAGTGCAGTAGTTAAATTCTGTAGTAGTAGTTTTATAATATTATAACAATAAAATTTCCCATTTTCTGAGTTTAAACATCCTCTCTCTCTCTCTCTCTCTCTCTCTCTCTCTCTCTCTCTCTCTCTCTCTCTCTCTCTCTCTCTCTCTCTCTCTCTCTCTCTCTCTCTCTCTCTCTCTCTCTCTCTCTCTCTCTTCCCAAGATCCGTTAAAACGGTTGGAATTCAAAAGCAGCTCAAAAGTTTTCCCGGGTTAAGCCAAAGTAATGCTCAAAAGTCTTTACAAATTAAACTTTGTCCAGACCAGACACCGTGAGAAAGTTTAATGCATGTTCTCTTTACCAGGAGGAATCCATGGGTATATGTTTCACGTTTTTTCGGAAAATTTCAGAGCAAAAAAACATCTTTAGAGAACCTACTTAACCATGAAGGTTAAAGATTAAAGGTCTCTAATGGAAGGCAGAGGCAAGGGACAGAACCCGACTGTATAGCTACCATATAGGAGGGGACCAAGCCTTCTTTCCAATTATAAGAACCCAGTGATATCCAAGCCATTGCTGAAGTATCAATTTAATAGGTGATGAGATGAGACAGGGAAAGATAATCAAGTCCCAAGGTTTATATCAGGTGTTATTGGCTAACTAAAATAATGCTAAAAAGGCACTTTTGATGTAATCCCTCTACCTATAATATGCAGAAAAACCATGTGAATTTTTTCATGAAACTGATTTTAGCGTTATCTGAATTCACAAAACAACAACATAATGGACAGTGGCAACGCAAGGGTTAGAGTAATCGATTCGGGAAGTGACAAACACGTGTTCGAGCCCACAGCAGAGCGGATTGCTAAGAAGGGCAACCAGCCTTAATTTCCCAGCTTTGACCTGTCTGTGTCCACCCCCATTAGAAAGGGGATTAATAGTGACTGGAAACAACAACACAGAGAATAACTACTTTTTCTTTCATCCATTTATCTGTCTATAGAAATATTTCTTTCTTTTTTCTCTCTCTCAATTACTCACTTTTCAATTTATCTCTCTACTAGTTTATGTATATATCGAGATATCGACCTATCGAGCTCTATATATTCTCTCTATATATCGATCTTTTGATTTATCCGATATCTAACTTTCGAATTCCACTCTCTCTCCTTCACACACACACACACACACACACACACACACACACACACACACACACACACACACACACACACACGCACATACACTCATTTATTCTCTCTCTCTCTCTCTCTCTCTCTCTCTCTCTCTCTCTCTCTCTCTCTCTCTCTCTCTCTCTCTCTCTCTCTCTCTCTCTCTCTCTCTCTCTCTCTCTCTCCGTCTTTCACGAAGACGAATAAACATGTCGGTGGAATTCATTTACCGCGTCTGTTACCCTCAATGCATCAAGGAATTGCAATTATTTGTCTTCGTCAGAAATTAATTTATTTCTCCTGAGAAGACTTTCTCTGGCTCCCGTAAATTACATGTCTGATTTTGGCAGGCTGGTCTGAATGCCTGGATTACCGAAGAACAACTTTGGCTATCTTAAGACATAGATGAGTGACTGACTATATTGACTGACTCAATAGATGACTGGACAGTTGTTGTGCATTGTAAATTACGTGGTGTCTGATTATGTCTGAGTCATGAATGCCTATGTGGCTGAATATAAACGCTGGACAGAATACTTCACCCTCACTGAATTTGACACTATTCAGGTGACTGAATATATTTACTGGCTGAGTAAATGTTCGAATATTAATTTAAACTCCTTTCTTACTTTTATTTGACTGACTGAATGTCTGAATGCCATGATGAAAGAATAACAACGCGGATCGAAGCCCATTTCACCTCGAGTGGCTTATGAAATGCATCCGGTGACTGACTATACAGTATGGCTGAGTATAAGCTTTGCTCCACCAGTCACAGGAGTCCGCTGCTATAAAGTCCCTTCCTCTAACAAGTCCCTACCCCTAGTGCCAAAGTTTCACCCCTAAAACCAAATAACTCCTTTCTGACCCTATTTTCTCTCACATGAAGATTTTTTTTCCTAAGGGACTTCATTATCCGATCTTCCCTTTCTCAAACAAGAAGCTACACATAGTCATAGTTTCCCTAAAACCATCCATATCCGTCCCTTATCTGATTTCATTCTACACGCTTTCAGGTCCATTTTAAGGGACTTAACTATCCGATTTCCCTTCTTCTTGCAAGCCCTTGTCTTCAAAATATATATTTCTACCCTAGAACCAAACATTTCCCTTCCTAACCCTATTTTCTCTATAACGAATTCAGGTCTTTTCCAATGAACTTTACTAGATGATCTTCGGTTCTTCCCTGAAATCATCCCTTTCTTGTCCTGTTTTATTCTACACATTTTCAGGTCCTTCTAGGGGGACTTAACTATCCGATCTTCCCTTCCCCCAACAAGAAGGTACCCCTGGTACGTTTTACTTCCCTGAAACCATCCTGCTTCTTTCCTAAGTCTATTTATTCTTAGACGAAGTAGGCTTCTTTCCCAGGGGCTTAGCTATCCGATCTGCAACTCCCGTAACTAACCCCTATCCTTAGCCCCTATATTTCTTCCGTGAATACATCCAACTCCTTTACCCTATTTTTCCTCCCATGGTCTAGGGTCTCTTTGAGAGGGATTCATCTTAGATCCCTCAGGTGAAGTTTAGAGGACGATAAACAAGGGTCTTCAACACTTATTTGGTGGTCCTTCGTACTATAAAGAAGTCTATGATGATGAATCTATCTATTTATTTATAAACACACAAACACACACACACACACACACACACACACACACACACACACACACACACACACACACACACACACACACACACACAAGAGTCAACTAGAATCTAGACTTTCTAAACAAGAAGATAAAAACAAACAGCTAAATGACAACCTAAAGGAATTAGATGTTAGTTCACTGCTCTCTTCTGAGAGAGACGAGATTGCTGCTTGGAATGTCCAGATTAAGGAAAACATTGAACAGTTCAGAAAAGAGTTCCAGGAGCTGAATATGGAAAATGATGCCATGAAAACTTCCTTTGGTGATGCACTAAAGGGGAATGTGGCAGTAAAAGAGGCTGTAAAGGTGGTGGCACTGGAAAACATACAAACAATTGACTATAAAGAGACAGTAATCGAAAAAATGAAAGACGTTGTGATGGAAAGGGCAAACCCACTCATCAGACAGGCACTTGATAAGGAGAAGACAGTGGTAATCTCAGGCATAAGCGAGTCCCAGGAGCCAACATGGCAGGGGAGACTTGAAGAAAATAAAGCTAACGTTGTAGACCTGATAAGAAAGCTTGGAGTAGTATGTGGTCCTGGGGATATTGTAAACATACACCAACTAGGTAAATATTCGAGGGAAGGAAAGCCGAGACCAACAAAAGTAACCTTTGAGAGAGGGGAAACATGTAGGGATATATTGTTGAGAAAAAAAAAGTCTAAAAGACCTTCAAGAATTCAAAGAAGTGTTTTTTAGACAATACAGAACACAGGAAGAGATGGGAAAGATCAAAAACTTGTTGCAAGAGGCAAGAAGGTTAAATGATGAAAGAAATGAAGAAGAGAAGAAAAATTTTCATTACAGAGTTCTTCCAGACAAAGGGGAGATAAAGAAGATAATGACAGAAGATCAGGGGATGGGGCCTCATTAAGATTGTTATACACAAATGCTGATGGATTAGCTGGTAAGGCAGTAGAATTAAAAGATAAGATTCACAACAGTAAGGCAGATATAGTAGCAATTACAGAGACTAAGTTGAGTGAGGACATAAACAGTGTCACAGTTTTTCCTAAGGGCTTCAGAATACTAAGGGTTGAAAGATCTGAGAGGACTGGTGGAGGGATAGCACTGCTCATAAGTGAAAGGATTCAAGTTGAAGAAATAAACTTGGCTATAGAAAGTGAGTTCAAGTAATTTCTTGTTGCTCGCATAAATACTGGGTCAGAGAGCATTATAATAATGTTGTATACAACCCGACAAGGAACCAAAATAGGCTTGAAGTTTATGAGGACAGTCATATAGGTACTATTGAAGTCATAAACTCAGTTGTTAACATGGCACGGGAAAAAAATGTAGGATTTTGATTATGGGAGACTTTAATCATAAAGAGATAGATTGAATAAATCTTGACCCACACAGTGGTGAGGACTCATTTGGGGCAAGATTCCTAGATTGCGTACAAGGGAATTTCCTACACCAACATGTAATGGAACCAACAAGGGCCAGGGGTGGGGATGAGCCATCACTACTTGATCTAGTGTTCACAGATAATGTGTTGGATATTGAAAAAATTGAGTATGAACCACCAATTGGAAAGAGTGACCACTGTGTGTTGTTGATGGAGTATATCATTGAAGATATTCTTCCTGAGAGTAGAGGCACTGAGGACATGGGGAGGAACTATCGGAAAGGAGATTACATCAAAATGAATGAGCTTTTTGCAGTTATTGACTGGAGAACCTTATTTTACAACAAATCTGTACAAGAAATGTATGATATCTTTTGTGAGAAATATGGGAAGATAGTAGATTGCTGCATACCTGTCACCAAAGTAGGTGTAATTCATGCCAGAGAGAAATGGTTCGATAATGGGTGTAAAAGAGCTAAGGAGTGGAGAGACAAATGCTGGAAAAGGTATAGGAGGAGAAAAAACATAAATGCCTGGCAAACCTACAAAAGAGCAAGAAATGACTACCTAAGTAAAAGGAGAGAGGCAGAGAGAGACTATGAGAGGGACATCACCATGAAGGCTAAAGAAAATCCCAAGCTTTTCCACAGCTTTATCAGAGGAAAACTGAAGGTAAAAGAACAGGTTTTAAGGCTAAAGAGAGCGGATGGAAGCATCACTGAGACGGATGAAGAGATCTGCAAAGAATTGAACAAGGAGTTTCAGTCAGTATTTACAGTAGAAAATACCCCACCCCCTCAGATTGCAGTGATAGAAGCTCAAGGGCCGGTATTAGAGAACATCAACCTTACAGCCACAGAGGTATGCAAAGCGCTGATGGATTTAGATGTTCATAAAGCTACAGGTCCCGATGACATATCCCCTCATGTGCTTAAAATATGCGCAAACACAATATCAGTGGCACTAAGTATCATGTTTAAGGAGTCACTGGAGTCGGGGGAGATTCCAAGATGCTGGAAACAAGCAAATGTGATACCTATCTTCAAAAAGGGAAGGAGGGATACGGCTCTGAACTATAGACCAGTTTCATTGACCAGCATAGTTTGCAAAGTTATGGAGAAACTACTAAGGAAACATATCTCTTTTCACTTGGAATCCTTCAACTTTTTGTCAGTGAGGCAACATGGCTTCAGAGAAGGTAGATCAACAGTAACAAACTTATTAGAATTTTATGATGAGGTAAGCCAAATCTTACAGGAAAGAGAGGGCTGGGCAGATTGCATATTCCTAGACTTCCAGAAAGCGTTTGACACTGTTCCACATGGGAGACTTATTAGGAAGCTGCAATCAATGGCTAGAATAGGTGGAAATGTTTTGGAATGGATAAAAACTTACTTAGAAGGAAGGGAACAGAGGGTTAGAGTAAGACACTCAGTGTCTGAATGGAGAAGAGTTAGTAGTGGAGTTCCACAGGGTTCAGTTTTAGGGCCACTTTTGTTCCTTGTATATGTAAATGACCTATCAGAGTCTGTAAATTCATTCATGAATATGTTTGCAGATGATGCAAAGATTGTGAAGAAAGTAAAAAACGAGAACAATGGTAGAGAACTTCAGGAGGATCTAAGTAATCTGCATGAGTGGTCAGAAAAGTGGCTAATGAAATTCAATACTTCAAAATGTAAGGTAATGAGAATGGGTACAAGTGCAAGAAGGCCCAAGCTTGACTACTCGGTGGCTGGAGTACAACTTCAAGAGACAGAAAATGAGAGAGATCTAGGAGTAAACATACTGGCAGATTTGTCTCCAGAAATACATATAAATGGCATAGTAAGGGCAGCATATGCATTCTTATCAAATGTAAGGGTAGCCTTCAGGCACATGGACAAGGAAATGTTCAGAAATATTTATGTAACCTATGTGAGGCCAAAACTCGAATATGCAGCCCCCTTTTGGAATCCGCACTTGAAAAAGCACATAGCTAAGCTTGAAAAAGTTCAAAGACATGCCACGAAACTGGTGCCAGAAATACGCAATCTCAGTTATGATGAGAGGCTGAGGGAATTAGACTTACCATCACTCGAAGCTAGAAGAGTGAGGGGTGATATGGTGACAGTCTTTAAATTCCTTCATGGTTATGATAGAGTGGATAGGGATCGATATTTTGATATGGCTGGCTCTAGTACTAGAGGTCATAGTTTGAAGCTTCGTAAGAAAACTTCTTCGCAGGATGTAAGGAAATACTTTTTCAGTGTAAGAGTAGTTGATAATTGGAATTCGCTAAGCGAGGAGGTTGTTAATGCTATCTCAATCCATAGTTTTAAGGACAGGTATGATAAGTATCACTAAGTATAAAATGGAACCGATCAGGAGACGGGAAGATACGAGCTTTGGGCTCTTTCCCGTAAACACAATTAGGTAATCACACACATACAAACACACATACACTCACACACAAATATATCAAAAAAGTTTATTTTGTCATGTTATTAGATTAGTTATGCATCTAGTCATATATATGTAGATTTAAATTATATAATCTATTAATATATCTTTTTAATTATATTAACTTACATATATAAAGTTGGCTGAGAGGCACTGTGAGTATACTTGTTAAATTAGATATTAATTTATACATCTAGTTATTATATTGAGAGAGAGAGAGAGAGAGAGAGAGAGAGAGAGAGAGAGAGAGAGAGAGAGAGAGAGAGAGGAGAGAGAGAGAGAGAGAGAGAGAGAGAGAGAGAGAGAGAGAGAGAGAGAGAGAGAGAGAGAGAGAGAGAGAGAGAGAGAGAGAGTTAATCAGGGAGCAGCTGCGATCACAGAGGTTGGCCTAGTTCCAATCTACTCCATAAATTCCCGTTTAATCTTTATTGATTTTCCTTTAGTTTTTCTTTCTTTCTATGGCATAATATCATTACCGTTATTATTATTGTTATTATTATTATTATTATTATTATTATTATTATTATTATTATTATTATTATTATTATTATTATTGTGTAGTCGCCGTGGCTCAAGCGGTAGCGTCCGCGACTATGAGGCGTCAAGGTCTGAGGTTAGTAAGGGCATGCACTCAGAGTAACGATTACACCTGCCAAAACAAGTCCTTTGCAAGAAGGTAACCGTCCTAGCCCTTGGTAGAAAAGGGACTCCGTGACGTAAAACCGGAACAAAAACATTATTATTATTATTATTATTATTATTATTATTATTATTATTAGTATTATTATTCTTAATGGTAGTAGACGTAGGGGTGGTGGTGGTAGTAGTAGTAATAATACTAGTAGTGGTAGAGCTTTACAGCAAACTAAAACAGTTGTCACAACCCCATTATAAACAAATACTTTAAACTCGTCACACAATTTAACAATATAATATTTCTCATTTTAATTTGTTATTATTGCTATAATAGTAGACTCCGTGGCAAAATGGTAGTGTCTGCGACTCTGAGGCGGCAGGTCGAGGGTTCGCGCCCCATTACGGACTGAGGTTAGTAAGGGCATACACTCAGGGTAACGATTACATCTGCTAAAACAAGTCCTTCGCAAGAAGGCAACCGTCCTAGCCCTTAGCAGAAAAGGGAGTTCGTGACGTAAAACCGAATTCATTAAAATTTATTGCTATTATAACACTTGTAATTACTATTATTATTATTATTATTATTATTATTATTATTATTATTATTATTATTATTATTATTATTATTATTATCCACGTGGAAATTCTACCTACTCGAAAAAAAATAATATATATATATATATATATATATATATATATATATATATATATATATATATATATATATATATATATATATATATATATATATACGCACATAACCAAAATAAAGAAGAAGACACAGATCAGAGCAAGTACATAGTTGTTTTTACCTAAATAGTAAATTTAATATAAAATTTCGAGGCGCCAAATCACGTGTGGAAAGTGTTTAAATTACATGTAAAAAAAACTCTTCTCTTTGGAGGTCTGACACCCAGCAGGGTCGTAATTTCAAGTTCAAGGATGCCGGGAGAAAGTGAATGAGCAATTTCCTGATGAAAAATAGGTCGTCCATCTATGATCTATTTGGTGTGAAAGGACGATTTCTAATTTCTTACGATAATGGATGGCCTAAGAAAAAGGCTTATATTTAATAATACTAATAATAATAATAATAATAATAATAATAATAATAATAATTATTATTATTATTATTATTATTATTATTATAATAATAATAATAATAATAATAATAATAATAATAATAATAATAATAATAATAATAATTAAAATAATAACAATAATAACAATAATAATAATAATAATAATAATAATAATAATAATAATAATAATAACTTATTTTATTATTATTATTATTATTATTATTATTATTATTATTATATTATTATTATTATTAGTATCATCATTATTATAAATATTAATTCTATTAAGAAAGAAAATTAGTCTGATAGTACATTCACACACGCACACACACACACACACACACACACACAAAGGATGACATTAATTTTTTTAAAGTGATGAAAATCCTGGACATATTTTAAAATACTTTGCTACCGGTTCATACAAGTGCGCGCGCACACAGAAACTTTCAAATGACTTAACTAAAAAGAAAATGGAATACACATGAAAATAAGACAAGAAAACCAGAGAAACACATATATGAAAAAAATCAGTTAAAATTTCGAGAAACTTCATATTAAAGAATTTATCATGAAACTTCTTAACTGACACATCTAGAATTTATATAATTTTCTTATGATTGTGACACCCGGATATGCAAAAAAATTGCCCTTATTAGAACCGGGCACGAAGAAAACAGTGAGAAAAAGCAAAAGCTTACTCTTAATGACAAGGCAGATATAAGACACCGATAGATAATAGGAAAAGTAAAGGCTGAAATAATAGTCGAAGTAATGAAGACCTAGGGATATGGCAGAATTAGGAAAGAGAGAAGGAAGAAAAAAAAATTCCAAATTCTGGCGATGGAAGGGAAGAAGCAGTCAGTGTACTGACCAATCCGTGAGCTACAAAGCTCTACACATAAAATCTATTTCAACGTAAAACATATAAATTAATGAAATACTTCCGTGAACACAGATACACACACACATATATATATATATTTTTTTTTTCTATGAGTGTGACACCGGGACAGGCAGAAACTGCCCTCATCAATAAAGGCCCGGGCACGAGAAAATACTAAGACGAAGGAAAAGAAAAAGGTTAAGGGCAAGGCAGAGATGAGGTAATGTCACACAAAGGAAAACGACAGACAGAAAAAAACAATCAAAGCACAGAGGACCCAGAGATATGGAGGACTAGGCTCTGAGATGACGATAGATCTGCTTTTTGAAGGATGAAAGGTCATAAGGATTAGGAAAGACAGAAGGAGGAAGAGAGTTCCAGAGTCTGGAGGTAGATGGGAAGAAGCAGCCACTGCACCGACCAATCCGCGAGCT